>WUAW01009206.1:43543-53805 GCA_017165845.1 Thaumetopoea pityocampa
ATTGGAACTTAGAGTTATAGAGGTAGCCTTTGACCTAAAGAGGTTGGGTATCATTAAACTAGAGTTACAGAGGCAAAATAATGAACCTAGATATGTTCAGAAAACTTTGAGTTATTCTCTGTTTTTTCTTCGAATTACAGAGATTTTTGCAAGGAACAGTCTGAATCTCAGACATATGGAGGTTTTCGAGCTATAGAGGTTCGAGTTAGCGAGGTTCAACTGTACTACATCATGACTCTTAAAGATACAATGGTCCATACTACGCTAAATACTTTCAGTCCATTAAAAGGAAATAAGAAGGACATTGAATATGTTTCTACCACCTACACCACACCACTAATATGTTATCTAAAAAGATCAAACATGCAATTTAAGCTTAATACCAAGGGCATAAGATCTAAATCTCCATATGACAAAAGCTATAGTTAACACATAATTGTAAAACTATAGATTATGAATCATATGCTAATTAAATACGAAGAGACATTGCAATAATATTCTTTGTTAGTTATCACAATGTGGGTTGCAGAAATATTGTTAAATTTACAAATGTTAAATAACATTCTCAAATATGTCAGATGGGACAAGGACTTTTAGAATACAATTTCATAAAATTAATAATTAATACATGCAAGAATTATCTTAATCTTGCCCTTAATATATACCAAATTAGGGTCTGGCTTTTATTGTAGAAGATATGGGATTATGGGTAGGTTCTGATTTCAGAAGGCAATCAGAAATCATCCTTTATTCATCATCATACATATTTTTGGCCATTTATTGTGTTATTTTATCCCTAATGAAGAATTTACACCCACCATTAAAGTAAAATCATAAGTACTACAGTAAATATGGTAGCTTCTATTATAATGTGATTTTAAGAATTTTATTTTTTTCTTAAAAGTGGTTGTTTTGCCACAAATGGGACTTTTAAAATATACTATAGCTGTGGGTCTTCTATCAATTAAAATTTATTTCAAGTTAATAAGCCTCTGTGTCTAGTAATATAGAGAATTACCTGATTACCAATGGGCGTGTAGGTAATATAAAAATAAATAATTATCTTAGCTTTATCCTCCAAGTCTGAAAAACATTTTAAGGTTAAAATTGTATTGCAGTATCGGATTATATATTAAAATGTAGCTCAGACATTAATAAGAATTTATTTCCATAAATTACCAACAGTTTTAAATATTAAAAATACGGTCATGCCTTAGAGAAATTAAGAATATGAATCCATTCTGTGAACGTTCAAAATAATCTGATTAGTGATTTATTAGCTACCCTAATTCCAAGAAAAATACATACGTGTTAATCTGTTGATTATTTTGTCAAGGGTCACTGCAACTTTTCTACATTATTTTCGAAAATATTATAGTTAAAATAAAACTACGGTACAGTACTAACGATAATAAAATTTGAACGTCTCAAACCGGCTTAAAACACTTACCGAATAATAATGAATTCCAATAAAATAANTATACGTGTTAATCTGTTGATTATTTTGTCAAGGGTCACTGCAACTTTTCTACATTATTTTCGAAAATATTATAGTTAAAATAAAACTACGGTACGGTACTAATGATAATAAAATTTGAACGTCTCAAACCGGCTTAAAACACTTACCGAATAATAATGAATTCCAATAAAATAAATACACAACAACTCGATTAAGATATTTAACAAATTTACACTTTTTCAAACACTTCAATAATTTTCTATGAGAAAACTGGATTCATGACATCACAATTCGCAAAGAAATGTCAACTTTAATTTTTTTTCTCGCATCGTGTCGACGACGACGCACCCGTTGCTGCCAGTTCTTACCGTTTCGTTTCACGGTCGGCAATCGTAAGAAAAATTATTTCGTTTTAGATATGTTACTGTATTAAAAAATAATTTATCATAGGCGTGTTTTAGTGTATATTCTTATGCGTTATGACGACAATGACCGAACCGACGAGGTGAGTTGAATGTGCGTGGGCAAAAACGAGGCCAATACATAAATTATCCTTATGTGTATACATATCTGATTGTCCTTTTTCGTGTTGCATTTTGCAACCTGCATTGTTTGTTGATTTCTGGCACACAGCACGGCCCTGATTTATTATTATAGAAGTTTTCATTATGTACAGAAGGATAATTTGATATTTCTTTTATTAATTAAATTTAAACATTATTATTTTAAAATCCCTATTTAATAAACGGTATGTACTTCAACCAGGAGAAACAGACTATTCAATAATCTATAAAATATTACATAACGTGCTAAAGTTATCTTGGTTAACTGCCGAAGTCTATGCAATAATCTTTAAGAGAATATCATTTAATATTTTAAATGTATGTTTAAAAATATGGATAGAAAGAGTTCTTAACCTCTTCACGCCATTGGCCAGATATGTGGACGTTTAGTTCTTTTATAATTATAGTTACTGTAATAAATAGAACAAAAATTTGATAACATTTTGTTCACTACAGAATCCCTCAATCAGAGAAGAAAACTATTTCTGGTTTGGCTGCACTGGTTATGGTTATTTCCAATCATTTAATTATTTTTTCTCGCCACAAAAAAATAGTTCCTGAAGAGGTTAAACGGAGCATAGAATTGCATTAAATACATAATAAATTTCAAATCTATATTTAACGAGTTTGCTTATAAACGTGTTCGTCTATTGTCTGTTTGTTACTGTTGCATACCTCAACCGCGGATATGATCTTTTTTGAAACTTGTTAAGGAAGTAGATATAATTAATTACAAAGAGTAAGAGTAACAAGAGTAATTACAAAGCTATTGCGTGCGAAGCTGTGAATTACAACTATTACGTAATAAATAACAATTTAAATTGTTTATATTACAGATTTTCATTTTAAAAATGTATTTTATAATTAATAATAGTGACAAGTACATGCATAAAATAATAAATATCTAAGACATCAGCATCACATTCACGAAACAAGAGCAGGAAACAAAAAAGAAAACAAAGATCACATATAAAGATGATATAATATTAAAACAGTTAATTGTTCAAGACCAAGTCTTACTAAGAAGAATACTTATAAATGAGCTTCCGTAAGTCAATAAAGATTTTTGACATAGATACTAGCATAATAATACATTTTTTTTATAATTTTGTGAAATGAATTCGAATAATAAAGCTAAACAAATATGATCTAATGAATATGAATAAAATATCACATGCTCCGGATTTAGGAAAAAGGAATATATCAATAACTACCTCCGGAATCTCGCCCCGGAAGGAGTAGGCAGAGGCACTTGAAAAAATGAATGTTTGTTTGTTCCGTACGTGTTACTATTCATCTGACTGCGATGAAACTTTGATAACTTGTTATGCACACTGCCCGGAAGGTTTCGGAGTTTGTAAGAAGTTCACATGCGTGGTGTTGCGGGCAAAAGTTGCCAAAAAATAAAATGAAATAGCTGATTTAGATAGATAGGTCCCTTTTCAAACTCCGCATGAACTACGATACAGAAAAAGCACACAACACCGATTTACCTGAAAAATCTGTACTAGCATCGACATCAAGAGAACAACTTCCGATCGAGTCCACTGACTTATCCATCACTTTCACTGTCAAATCCTTTGCTGATTTGAGATCCGATTCTTTAACTTCTACCTCATACGCTCCTATGCTATCCAAATCCACATTGGACTTCGGAGAAACAGTAGAACTAGGCAGTCTTATATCAGTTTCATCTGTATTGATAGTCAAAATAGAGTCTGGTTTCAAGTCTACAGTTGATTTATCTAAAATTAGAGTGCTTTGGCTTGTAAAAGTGCTTCTTATAGGTTCTATATATTCAACGTCATCATCGAAGAATAAATGATTGGTATGTCCGCTAGTTCCTTGTATATCGGTAGCATCTTTGGGAACAGCGTCTATAACCGTCTTTGTATTATTAATATTTTTGTAGTAATGAATTTCTAGCTTTTCCAATTGTCTCCTCGCATCAGATTGTTTTTTCCTAACCGAATCAATAATAACTGGTAGGTTTAATAAGTCTGGTGTTTTTTCATCACTGTCCCTTTTGAACAGAGGAGAATCATCACTTTCTAATTCAAACCTCTTATATTTAGATGAGCAGTAATCATCGATTGATGACGTATCAGATTTTTTATCAAAAAAAGTGTCTAAAGAAAAAAATGATTTTCGTTTTTTCTTTGGTTGATTAGCTTTGTTGAAATTTGTAGCCAAATGTTCTCCGGATTTATAAGGAACGCAAATATTACTAGTGTTTACCAAAGATTTGGGTCTGGAGTCTTTAGATATACTTAAAGGTACTCTGGCAGTTTCAATTTTTCGAGAGTCCAAGCTTAAAGTTTTGCGAAATCTTTCATTTAGATTCGAAAGTATAAAATGCCTTCGTTCTGACGATTTAGGAGTCACATTGTAACTTTGTTTACTGCTGGATGGTTGTGAATCTGGAATGTGTTCTGTATATTTAAATTCTATTTCATCTTCTGAAAGATCTTTTTTCTCTACTTGATCAGGCCGTTGGAAAGAGAAAGAACCACAATTTGAGCTTTTCTTTCTGTCACATATACAATTACTGACGCAGTTGAGCTTTAGACATCTGTCTTCTGGTTCCAGTGAGATCTCGTGGTCGTTGGGAATGTATGTATCCGGTTTGGTTTTATGTGTAAGGAGGTCTTGGCGGATCTTTTCCAATCTTTCATCGCCATGTAGTCCTCTTGTGTATTTTGACTTTGGTGGTCTAAAAAAACGGATGGATCCAGTAGTATGCGGTTCTATAGACCGTCTTCTTATGAAGGAAGGGGAGTCAGTGATCTTGTTGACGCCTAAAAGAAGTACGGGCGATTTCTTATCTTCTTCGTCTGGTAGGTCGCTGTAAAGAAATAGCACATGTCAGATAAATGAAGTAAGATTTTTTGATATTGAACAAATGTTTCGGTTTTTATTTTTTAGGGTTTATAGAAAGCAGTTATTAGTTAAAAAAGGAACGGAGATAGCTTTTAGTAGAGCCCATTGGAAGGAGTTTGGATACTTTTTTACCCCTACAAAAGACTAACCTAAATTGGAATGAGAAAGTGCATGTATGACCGGTAAACCAGTACGCTAAAGCATCGTGTAGGAAGACTTCCATCTAGAGAAACCTAATAAGGATTGAATTAGCTAATAAGGCCCCCTAGCCAAGTTGACATTCGACAATCGTTATCACTAATAGAAACGAAAAAAATGTATTGGAATGACNNAGAGTCACACGTAACTTATCCAATACATTTTTTTCCTTTCTATTAGCGATAACGATTGTCGAATGTCAACTTGGCTAGGGGGCAAGGATTGATTGCAACCGGTATTCGAAGGTGGCGGCTTTGGAGTACCGATCATTAGATGAGGTTCAAGAATGGACGTGTATGGGTTGATATGATGATAATGAATATTTAGCTGCCGTTAATGTATTGTAATACAAATAAATTATAGTTTCTTTTAAGTTTATTATGGCGACAAACCGTGACGTAGTAAGGCATTAGATATATGTATATACCATATTCCATGGGAACGCAATGAGGAACTTTAATCACTTTTGAACCTTATAAAATGGCGGCGTCGTGGTTCGCCGCCCGACATGTATCATTTCCCGCGGAGACGAAAAGCGGGCCACGGATAGTCACTTTGCTACATTAAGCAATCGTAGCAAGTGGATAGAAGTGGTCTCTGCCTACCCCAATTCTTCGGTAATATAGTATCATTATCCCCGCCGATCACGCGGGCGATTCCCTACCGGAGAACAAGAAAAAAGACGTGACTGTATGTACATAGAGGCTCATTTATATAGAAATTAGAGGTAATCCGAAACATTTGTCATAAGAAAAACAGATGAAACTATTGTTTCTTAATACACTAATGATATTTTTATAATAAATTAATACTACAGAACACGTAAACCACGCAAATAAGCAGACTATCGCGTAAATGATGTTGTTAATTAGCTTTTTATGGTTTCGTTAATTTTATTAAGACATAAATTAGTACACTATATTATATAAAGCACTTAACACTAATGCATTACTGTGAGTACCCATACCACATACGTTATTAAAAAAAACATTAGAATGTACTTACGTGAGAAAAAAAACACATTAGAAATAAAACAAAAGCTATACAATCTTTGATTTTTTTTTAAACTCGCTTTATTAGTTTATTCTGTATGATATGAATGTCATTTTTGGAATGTTTCAGTTTTCATCCATATCCAAACGGTCGAATTATATAAAATTGTGTACACATACAGCACAAGTGTTAATACAATAATTTAATAACTGTCTTTTTAGTTTTTTTTTTTACTTTTTTATCATTGTTGTTAAAAACGAACATGCAGCCAACCTACTGATTAGTGGCTACTACCATCCATAGACATCCACAGAAGGTTCTAGATTTGTATTTATTGGACACTATTGGATTGGATTCATAAAACCTACTAACTTTTGCCCGCAGCTCCGCCCGCGTGAATGTCGGTTTTCAGCTGCATGGATTATCCCGAAATAATCATAGTAGAGTTATATAAAAAGTTTAATACCACTTTTACTTGAGCTCTCGTACCTTAACGGCGGCTACTAAATCAAGGATCAAGCTGTATCTTTAATTCTACTGGATCGATTTTGATGAAGCATGACACAGTATTTAAGTAGGAATAGTACCTTTAAGACTGTTATAGTTTGACTAAAATCAATCTGCTGGTTTTTGGGTGAAGCTCGAACAAACAATTCGATTTCCTGACCTGTCTTGTCAGTTGTCTGTCTTTTTATCATATTTAAGCCAGTATTCGACTACAATCCCAATGATGGTAAGTGGCGATGTAACCTCGGGTGGTGAAACGTACTGGCTCAATAAAAACCCATTCACTCTTGTCTCAAAGACACCTACATTATAATCGGACGGAAATACATGCTTGAATGTCCCGTCTATACAAGGACACATCCTTTTTCTGTAAATGGAACGAGAGCACAACCGGTATTTATCAAGGTACCAGGCGACACTGCCACAGATTAAATCGTACACGCGACACACTTCTCGTTTACGCAAGACACGTTCTTTTTTAAATGAGAGTATGGTGAGGCGTGGTTTGTTTCCGCGTCGTGTTGCCGGTATCTGACGGCGTATCGCATATTAATATTCACGCTTTCACCGAGGTTTTATATCACATAGAGACCTCTACAGGGTTTCATAATAAGGGCTGCCTTATTAACTTCTGAACAAATCAAATTAATATGTATTCGTAAATTCGGTAGAAGTGTTTTATACATTAAAGCCTCAATAGTAGTGCACAGTGCAGTTTCAGAGGAATTTCCTCCTGCGAACGCTCCGATTCCACAATCGGATGAGGTGCCGGCTGAGGTTTCCCGAAGGACTACATGGATGTATGGAGTTCTTCAAGAGGGGGACTAAGTAAAAATAGCATATGATATTCCTGATGTTATAGGATTACTATAGGCTGCGGTAACCACTTACCATCAGGCGGACCATAAGCCTGTTTGCCATAATGGTATAAGAAAAAAACATACATTCACGCTGGGCATCCACATTCATAAATTATACATTTATTTCGTCGAAAACGTGTGCTACAAACTTTAGCTTTTTAAAACAAGTTGTTGATTTCATCAAAATAGGTTTCCCTGGTCGCCCTTTTCTGACACTTCATCTCACAATCAAAGTGATTGTTGATCTGTTAATATAATACACGGAAACCACTACAATGCTGGAACTAATTCTACTGGCTCACTTGACTACTTTTCTGGACATATGTACTCGCAAAAGGTTGGTGCTTCGTTCCTGCATGAAAGGGAGGGATTTCCCTATCTCCACGCCTATGACACGGGTATAAATATCTATGTATATTAAAATCAATGCTGTAGTCACAATTGTCTTTGAATAAAAATTTTCGATAATATATTGGGTTTATATATCTAAATTCTCTTCTTTTCTATGTACCTATGTTTGATAAATGATTAATAGAACATGGCGAAATTATAAATTATCTACGCAACTGTATAAACAAATTAAAAAGTGTATACAACAGGAAATCAGTTTTGGATTTATAAATAGATATGTACTAAACACCACAGATACATTTATCGCAATTAACGTTCACGTTGACGTCATCTGGAAGTTAATTGAGATATGTCATCCTGTTCCTTCGAACCGGAACGTGCTACAACATACAATGCAATCTGGCCAAATTCAGAGAGTTGACGAGTTGCATATACACTACACAACATCCGCTGAATGGTGTTTAAGGACGTTCGGAATATGTTAATTTGTTTATACATATTCTATCTTATTTATAGACTAGTTAACTATTTATGGCATAGATTCCAAATCTCGATAAATGGACCCCTTTCACTATATATGTATATATCATATATGAATTTGGGAACCACTGGTCAAAACTGAGTGCAACACATATTCTTGATCTTCTCAGTTGTTAATCATTGCCAACGATTGTTAATCATTGCCAATCAAAAGTAACGACGTACGGTACAAGATTGCATTCATGACCAATGAACATTTGTAATCATCTTTAGCGTGCAATAGAGCAATTTGTGTTACGCCGTCCAACGGGAAGTTTGATGTGACTCGAAACGTTTCAGATTATCGATAAACAGAGTATCGACTACTCTGAGAACGTTATCATCATCAGTTCATTGTGGTGCGCTGTTGAACATGGCCTCTTCCATTTAAGGGAGGGATTTGCCGTAATCTCGAAGCTTAGCAGGTGTTATGAAAATCTCAGTAGATGTTGGTAGTTAGCGTTATACTCGTTAGCTTATTGAAGTCCACTCTTAGACATGGGCCTCTTTCATAAAAGAGAGGGATTTGTCATAATCTCCAAGCTTCGCAGTTATCTTGGAGATCAGAGAAGTTGGTTAAATTGCAGGATGACACTGCTCATTGTCCCAATGTATTCCTTATCTTGTTCTTACAGCACACACAGGCAAGATATGTGAGTGACACTATTATAATGTCGGCACGACTCAGTAATGTTATCAGCGTATTAATTATCGTATAAATTAACGTACAAACTTATTACAGGAACTAAACTTAAATTACTTTAATAAGAACTCTTGTAACAAAAGCGGTTTTTACAAAATTTTACGCGGTATGTTTAGGACGGTTTCCAATAAAATTTGTAAAGCATACAAATATGTATGTAGACGTTACAGGATTAAATTATTTTCTCAATTGTTACTGCCAAGTATTGAGCAGAGATTTAACAAATATTCTACAGAGAATTACTCGTACTAGGTAAATTGGAGGTAGTAGATACGAAGTAGGAGTAGATTGGTACATGATTGAAATTATTCCTTGTTTATTGCTCAAACAAGGTTGTTATAGTATAGTTGAATACTCAACTAAATGCAGATTGGATACAATAGTTGTGGAAGATTTCTTCTATTAATTGTTGAACTTGCTGTCTAAACTAAATGGGAAGTTTACGCCGAAGCTAGTGTGCACGTTTTTTTACACGCTTTATATTAGCTTGACTTGTATCTATGTAACGGAATCTTTGGACATGATTTTCACCCACTTAAAACCATCGGATCGACTTGAAACTTTGCATAATTTTAAAGGAGCGATGACAATACAACAATTTCATAAATTTTTTCAAATATCCTGGCCAGGATCATCAGGATATTAAAAAAAACGAACTAAAAAATGAAAAATTAACCCCACGCTTTTGATTGTAAATTTATTTTTTTATTTTTTANATTTTAAAGGAGCGATGACAATACAACAATTTCATAAATTTTTTCAAATATCCTGGCCAGGATCATCAGGATATTAAAAAAAAACGAACTAAAAAATGAAAAATTAACCCCACGCTTTTGATTGTAAATTTATTTTTTTATTTTTTAGTTCGGTTTTCTTATAAAGCGTGTTGTTTTAAACTATTATTTTTAAATCTATCGACATGATGTTAGAGGTACACGGTCCCAGCACTAGCGCTGATGTTGGCTCACCATCCGCGTGTCCGCACGCTTCATTGGTTTTACTGTTATCTTACCAGTGTTTTAGTTACTCACTGTACTTCTTTCAAACTAGGCTCGATGATAATTATATTAACTTTATTGTTAACTAATGGTACGGCACGGTATAAAAGATATGGAGTAGCCTAGTTTTATTAACTCTACATTATTGCCTTGTAGAATTTCGTCTGAGTAGAATCATCGTCATCATTTCAGCCCGTAGTTGTCCACTGCTGAACATAGGCCTCTCCAATC
>WUAW01009211.1:59266-70674 GCA_017165845.1 Thaumetopoea pityocampa
TTAAAAAAAATCACTCTAGCGATAATACACATACACAGTAAGTATATAGCAGTTCGGGTGTTTATGAAAAAATAAATTTACCAACACACATAAATGCGCATGGCTTGAAAGCGATGAAGTTTGTAACACAATCTTTATCTCAAGAGTTATTTGTTACGTTTTCGTGATGACTGTTAAGTGAGAGTTGCTTATGACGAGAAAAAAAATATCGTAATTTAAAATCCATCTTCATCAATACGACGATAAAACACATAAACGAAGCGTATCGGTTACTAACAACGACAGCGCTAAGGCTTGATATCTGATTACTGAAATAATTATAAAAATGTTATATGCACTAAATATACTACCTAAACATATTTAGCGAGCGTAGTTGCTGCATCCAAACATTGTCTCTCTGGTGACTGGCTAAATTAGCCGTAAATTAGACGTTAATTGTACCACATAGGGCTTAGCCTGACTTCACCTCGACATTGCGACCGCAATGCGGCTTACGTCAGTCACTGGTATGTGTCAGCGCCACTCAATTATTCATCCAAATATGTGTATCTGAACACGACCAATATAATTTAGATCGATCGATGGTATTTTTTTATCTCACACTCAATGGTCTAGCCCCAAATTATGATTTACTGTATCTTGAGTACCAGACACCGATATGCTTACTTATATAGATAAATGATCAGATATACATATATAGATAAACATCCATCACTTGGGTACAAACATTCGTGCTCATCACACAATGTTCATCTCTACCAGGATTCGAACCGGGAACCATGTGGTACAGAAAGCAGATTCATTGCCACTGGGCCAATCAGTCGTCGCAACATTATGGTAACTAAACGTAGGTACATAACAAAATTCTCTGAACAGCATTGGATATTTGTGTGCTGATTTGATGATCTTTACGAACCGTTGCCTAAGTCAATGTAATAGTTGTAAAAAAAAAATCATTAATTTTAGCAATTAAAAAATTAAATGATGAATTTATTTATACATTTATTAGCTTGATAGCAATTATAAAATCAAGCTGACATTTGTCAGCCACCTATTTAGGTGACGGAAATAAGTTAACCAACGATAGGTACTATACGATGCCCGTGGCGAGAGTGCGCTGCGTGCGGCACGCCTTCACAGAGGAGGGGAGACAGAAGGGCTTCCCTCCTAAAAGAAGAGGCCCGTAAGCGATGACATCCAAGCCCGCGCGAACCGCGGATGACTATGCGCGCGTTCCCGCACTCGGTCACAAAGGCCAAGGCGGACGCCGCACAGTTTTTAGTGGGTGCAATCCTCACATAATCGTCGTGTTGTGCCCTTGGCGCGGCGGAATGGGTCAGCCATTTTCTGTGTGTTAAAAAAAGGATACTATATGATAATAAACGAAGATACTATACTAGCAATAATCCCTTGTCTAAATAATCGAAGACTGGTGTCGGAGTGTGTCGCTGGAATAATAATAGCACACATATCGCTGCTTGCGGGTGCAAGCTGAGAGATATTATGGAAGTCTTCTTCTATTTGCAGGATGTTTAAGCAAGCAGGTAAATCAATGCCTTTTTAATATTTTGATAAGGGTGGAGTAGGTCAAATTACCCTGAGACTATGGAGTTTATAGCTTTATGTTTAATTATATGAGAAGCCATAACACAGTTGTGCATATTTTGAAGCTATTAATTTTTTTTAAAGTTTAAGTAATTATCAGTCTGAAGGGATGAAGTTTAGATGAGGAAGACTAATCTAATTTGGGCCGATGAAGCAGGAGACTGATGGGCCTCGTTAAGTAATTACGTAATATCTGAGAGTCCAAACATAACACCGAAAGTCCACAATTTACCCACATCTAACTGTTCAGTAAATATCAAGAGATAACAGTTTATATACACAACCCGTATATATGATTTGTATTAAACAATTATATAACCTACATTTATAATACAATTACATATTCTACATTGATAATACAATTAGATAATCTACATTTATAATACAATTGTATTAGTTAACTCTGTCTAAGTTTATATTGTTTTAAAACCCCTTGTCTGAGTAGTTTTGTAATTAAATTTTCACTACTAATTATTTAGAAAGTTTTATGTAATTTCAAGACGACATACCAATTAATTAATTAGGGCCTCTTCCTAACTTTGCTCAGGTAATAATGACGCAATAGCAGTTCAGTTTTAAAAATATTTTCTTGATCTAAGACTGTCACTAGAGGCGGGAACTCGCCGCCTAGTATTTTGTGGGTGTGTAAGCAGTGATAGCCTAGTGGTATAACCGTGCACGCCAAGTCTGAAATTTCGAATTCGAATCCAAGGCACGCACTTCTGACATCGAAATCATGTGCGTATTGATGATTAAATAATTAATTATCACTCGCTTCAAACAGTGAAGGTAAACATGGTGAGGAAACCTACATGTTTGAGTGATTTTCTTGACGGTAAGTTTGTCAACCCGCATTAGGCCAGCGTGGTGGATTATAGCCTAATCCCTCTCACTTTTAGAGACGCGTGACGAAGAGAGGAGACGCGTGCCTTGCAGTGGGATAGAAAATAGGTTGATGACGACGATGATAATTTTGTGAGTGGTAAATGGTAATTTCCCCGTGAGATATGATTCGTAATGTGATAGTCCACAGGAGAACCAGCGTCGCGGATGTAGTTCAAAGAATTGCAATTGAAGTGGCAATGAGTGCGACACAGCACGCAGAACCAATGGACGTGGGGATGGGAATAAGGGTGCTGGAGTGGCGACTCCGAATCGATAAGCGCAGCGTGGGTCGACCCCCGACTAGGTGGACCGTTGACCTGGTGAGGGCCGCGGGCGATCGGTAAATGCTGGCGGCTCATAGCCGCTAGATGTGGTGATCATTAGAGGAGGCTGATGTTCAGCAGTGGAGGGCTGTGGACTGATATGATGATGATGTAGCAAATGGTCGCACTATGTCAATGTGTGTATGTGTTATGATAACGACCACGGCTATAGCAAGAAGGGACTAAGCGCCAGGGTAGTAAGCCATGTTACCATAAGCACTTTAAGGTGCTGAGATGCAGGAGGAAACAAGCATAAAGTTTCCATTTTAGAAGTGTTGAAAAATTCGAGTCACTGAATGGCATCGATGGGACATCGAAAGTGGATCCCTAAGCACGTCTGAAGTGTCAATGAAGGTAACCGCAGAGTTTTTAATCAGTAATAGTTTGATACGCTTCACAAGTCGCGGGTCCGGTTATTACCATATCGGTAGTATCATGTAGGTTTGTTCTGCGTCAAAAAAGGCATAATGGCGCTAAGGGTGATAACATAAAGAAAGCAGGTTGCCAGTAATAGTTAGTCAAAATTATATTAACCAGTACTGAAACTAGCAATCAGAATGACTATACACGTCATTGTGTCAAAAAGTTATTTTGTATCCACCTTACAAATATTCTCGTATTAAGGTCAACGAATAAATTGTAGCAAGATGGTAGGTTATCGATTTTGTCTTTATAAACACTCTAAAACAGAAGGTTAACATATTCACTGCCGGGCGAGAAAAAAATTACCTTTGCGAATATAATTGGATGTTATTAATTATTAAAAAAATATATTTACGTAATTCAAAGAGCAACGTATTAATCCTCTTATAATAAAATTAGACCATTTATAAAGTATTATAAATTTATGTGAGTAAATTCAAAACTCGGGAACCAAAATATTTTTTTTTATTAAGTTTATTCGCTCGGATATGAGTGGGTGGTACTTTGCAACGGCACCGCCCCACTCGGATCCGAGTGACAGGCAGTGAATATGTAATAAAACCTTAGTATAGTCAGTGACTGGCATTCGAGCTGATCTCAATATTACTTAACTCTCTAGAACAACAATAATCAACAACAGCAACTATCTCTAGAACAAGATTACGTAACTCTTACCGCGGTCAGATGTTAGATGGGTATAATGAATTTAACAACTACTTTAGAATTGACCGTGTTCCGAAATGCACTTAAAATAGTGGGTATCAACCGGTAATATATCTAAAATGTCATACGAATGATACTAATTGTCGCAGGAATTGTAGGGAGTACGGGCATAAACGCGAAGTCCGGCACAAGTCAGTTATCTTAAACCAAACCACAGCCAAATTAAGATGGAATAATGTTATGGTATCTTCCCATGGTTGCTGTAAGAATCAGCCGAGGGATGCATCAGGAAAACGAAGAACATTGTCCTGATATTCAACTAACATTTACAGTGATCTCTAGGACATCGTTTGCCAAAAGTGAAAATTATGGTAAATCCCCCCTTTTATGGAGAATACCCATATCTAACGGTAGAATTCTAAAGGTTGGTGATGATGATGATGCTGATGAAAGCTAGGGTGAAGAAAACAAAGCCTAAAATAAATTAGAAAAGAATTGACTGTCGCAAACACCTCACACAAGAGTACATATATGTATATGTGTACAGTTTTCTTATTTTCCCTTTGATAAAGGTTTTAGCGAGTACGTCGTAGTATCTGACATAGACAGAGAGGACATTGTAGATTTCTGGATAAGGAGTTAGTTATTTAATTTTTTTCACAAATAAAAGATAAAAATATTAATAACACAAGAAAGAGACAAGGGTAAAGAAATCTATCGATAAATAGCACTTATTTTCTTAGTATACAAAAAATATTTTTCATGCAGAGATTGATTTATATATTTCTAGATTATTTTACGAATATGGTGTATCCTTCGTACAATTCAAAAATATATTAGTTTATACTATGAAATAAATAATATCTATAATAATATATTCTGAATACTTTGACGACTTATTGCCTCAATGGTAGTAACCGTGCTTTCTGGAGCGAAAAGTTTGAATCCCGTTGGGGACAATCTTTGACTGACGAGCACCTGTGTCATGAATGTTTGTCTATATGCCCGGGGATCCGCCCGCGTGAACGTCGGTTTTCCGCAACATGAGAAATCCTGACACATCGCAATCACAATCAAATCGGCGGCTACTAAAACAGGCTTTTATTTTACTGGACCAATTTTGATGAAACATGCTGCATTAATTAAGTCGGAATAGTACTTTTAAGACTGTAATAGTTTAATCAAAATCTACCAGGTGATTTTTGCGTAAAGCCCAAATAAACTAACAAACAAACAAAAATCGATGGATTCGGTTCAGAAGCCCTTAGTCGATCTGAATAGTTTGTTTCTAAATATCTTTGATTTTTGAAAATTTGACATTTAACAATTTTATAATAGTATAATATAGATGTATCTACATCATTGTCTAGTACCCATGTTGAAGGGAAACTTTGGGTCTATAATAATCTGTGTGAAACTGTATTTTACAAGTAATTTATTTTTCTACAGTGTTCGAATCCATTGGGCCAGAAAGCAAGGTTACTACCAAATGAACCAAAGGATCCAATGAGTACGCCTCCCATCTCATGTGGCCACGCAGATTATTCATACTTTGTATTCATAACTCGACGAGACGTAACCTATATTGATGTGGATGCGGATTATCTTATCTAATTTGCACACATGTTCGGATAGATACTCATTTTTCATAATCCAAGCAAAGTAGTTTATAATACGATTGTTGCCGTACCCGAAGAGGAAACTTTCGCGAGTAAAAGATGATTTATTTATGAGATTTTCCTTCACAGGTGCCAGTCTGTTTAGCTTATCTTTTACTTTTTACTATAGAATATTAAACATACTAAAGAATATTATTTTTGCATCTTTATTGTGGTTTACTGATTGAATAAAAATGTATGATAAAGAAAAAAGCTGTTTTTAAAAATCTAAGGTTTTTTTGTAAGTTTCCAAGATTTATGCAATATCGAATTATTGGAATTGTTATTTAGTTTGGCTGTCACTTCAACCTGATAGTGGCACGCAGGAGATTTGTATGACTTCTGATAATAATATACTGATTATAATCTATAATGATAACAATCAAGGAGTTAAGTGGCCTACATTTTTTTTCATTATTCTGGACACTTATTACAGATTATAGCAGATTTTGACTTAAGTCGGAACAATTTTAGGTTGAAGAAGAAACTTTTGCGATTACAATAATAATATAATAATATCTTGGACACTTTCACACACATTAATCTAGTCCCAAATTATGATTCCCTGTGTCTTGAGTACAAGACAACGATATACATACTTATATAGATAAATACGTCCATGAATCTGATACAAATATTTATGCTCATCACACAAAATTTGCCCTATTGGATTTCGAACCCGGAACTCATTCAAACAGAAAGCAGGATCACAGTCACTGTGCCGTGCCAATCAGTCGTCATATATGTATAATTACATAGATATTCAGGCGAAGAAGGATTCTTATATTGTTTAATTTGGTTCGTAACCAATTAAAGCGAAGCTTACAAAAATCTTAATGTTCACAAACTTTCTAAAATGCGGCTTCATAAATTTTGCTGCTATTTTTCGTTTATCAAATTCGGCTCCGTAACAAATTGTTAAGATACCCGCATGCGAACTTCGCAATGGATTCGTTTCATGTAGAAACGTAAAAAAGAAAATAACAAATGTTTACGATATCATAAACGCTTTATGTCTTATCTATATTTAAATTATACATGTCAAGGATTCCATGTAAACTCGTACATTTATTGTAGTTCCAAATGAGATTACGTAAATATTGCCATACACACACGCTCACATATACATAGCATCTACAAAAAAATACAAGTCCGTTTAGATACCGTACCGTTCCCATTCTAGACGTATGTTTGCCTTAATTTATTCAGTAAGGGAGAACTCGCTGTTTCCCAACGATTTTTTACCAATGAATGGCAAATTCACAAAGAAAACTTTTGCGGGCTTTTGTTACTGAACCTAGTCAAAATAATGAAAAAAGAAAACTGTTTTGTCTGTCTTGACATGTAGATCAAAAACTATCAGATTAACGGATAGCTCCGTAAAGAAGAGCTGTCTATAATTAAACTAACTTTCGTTATCGAAGAATGAATTTGTAGATATGTTCTAAAACTAAATTGAGAGATGTGTCATCGTGTAGTTGGTTTGAAACAGAACGTAAATAGAAATAATGAGCATAGAATATAGGATACGGCGATAGTTGGAATGAAGACCTCAAACACACATAAGACTCTAAGAAAGACCATCAAGATGATGAGTCAATAATATCTGGCAACAGACTGAGATGAGATATCAAAATCTTAAGAGCACCATCGCTAGAGAAGAATGGAGTAGGCCTACACCTAGAGTCGAATAAGTAAAGGCTGAAGATCGCGATGATGTTGAACCACACTATAGGAACGAAATTTAAAAAAAATAAATAGCGTTTAATGAACCGCAGCTACTATGACATGAACTGTATTTCTCATTTGGTTCTCGCGGCAACTACAGAAAGTAATTGATTGACAGTATTTAATTACAGTCTCAGTCCATTACTTTCCGTGTGTTGTGTAGCGCGGGTATAACTGCATTGATGTATATTTTGACGTGAGTACACAAACATTTAATAGGTACGAGGGCTCGATGCATGTGGATAAATTGAACATTTCCGATAAAACCTATTAACATTCGTCCAATCCAGTGACTGTGAGTGATGCAGGGTCCGTATTAATTTAGGGGTATTTATTTAGCGCAACGCTTCCGGCGGGCTCATTTAAAATGTAAATTTACTTGTTTTGTTATAAAATAAAGGAGTTGGTTTGTATAAAGTTTGAAGTGACTGCAAATAATTTTTGCCTAGTGGATTTGAGAGTTTGAACCCAGGAAGCACCAATATCCTTTATCACATGAAATATTTACTTCATGATCATCAACAACCTATTTACTGTCCCACTGAAGGGCACCGGTCTCCCCTTAAAATGAGAAGGGTTATAATACAGTCCACTACGCTAACCTAATGCGGGTTCGCAGAATTCACATGCCGTGGAGAAAATTTCACAGGCAAGTAAATTTTCTCGCGATGTTTTCCTTTACAGTTTTAATAACTAAGTTAAAATAATAAGTATTAACTTACTAACTAGTTTAAATAATAAGTATTAACTTTCGTGTTCACATATACTTACGTGATTATATTTCCGTCAGTTATGGATGATATCTTCAGGAAGGTAGATAAAAGTGGATTCTGTTTGGTATCTGGATGAAGTGTCATTAGTAGTAACTCATCGGAGGGATGGGAGAGATTGTTGAGTAAAGCTAAAATCGCGAAGACCTGCAAAAATGAGGGCTTTCCATCGCCTTATCTGGCGCTTAAGTTAGAATGTGATTTTTGAGCGGCAATGAATGGTTCGGTTTACGTTATGTTATGAACTATGTTAGTTTAACTTCAGTTCAAGAAAGACCTATATTATACTATACTAATTCTTAAACGATATCGCTTAACCGAAGAACAGCTTAATTTTACGATAGTACAGGACACGGTGATTTCTGTGCCAATCGCCGCTGATAATAGGCATGCACATATCCACGGCCATATACGAGCACATAATTCGCACGGAGAGCGAGAGCGAGCGCCTCGTCGTATACACAAACAGGGTAATAAACACCGGTCATCTGTCACAGAATATGCGGCAGTCCGTATTAAATTCCAAATAAATACCCATGCAAGCATCTCGAATAACATGCATTAGAAATAAAGACAAAAAGTATCACAGAATGTCCAGCAAACTGCTCTGGTCTTACAACAAATCAATACGAGCCCCAGTCTTGGTCCCAGGCGTTATGCGGGCCGATCGTACTCAATAAATATTACGAATTAACAAATAATTTAATGACAATTTTTTTTCGATCGTCCCCTCACACTGCCATAATAACAATAGACATTGATGTCAGTCGGATTAATGCTAGGGCTAGCAATGAATGCAGCTATAAACTAAATAATAAAAGATTAAGTAGAGTATAATATATAGATTTGCCACCTGATAGTTGATATGAATGTATTAGCTAGTCAACAACAAACGGCACTACATAATATTGGTAACGAGATATTAGATAACTTGAAATTTCACATTTCACATCAGGCCTTAATGCTCTATGAGATAGTCTTAGATTTTTTATGTGAATATTTTTTCAGGTTTCCTAGGTGATGAAACCTACCTAGACCAATTTGGATAGTAAAACATTGTTTATATCAACAATTTCATCCAAATCTCTCCAACTGTTCTCGAGAAATCATTTATGTATACAAAAATTGCTCACTTAGGGCCAGGCCAAGATATTCGAGCATAGTAGGTATTTAAAGCTCTTCGCTCCGCTCGCGATGCGCGACACCGTTCATATTATTTTTCCATTTTTATATTCTTAAATGTCTATATTTCAATATTATATAATATATAAAAATTAAATTCATATTTACAATTTATTGCTATTAGAAGAACCAAACAATATTTTACAGATTGATGTAAACAGTTATTCCATTTTTGTACATTCCTGTAAAGTATATTATTGAAGGTTCTTTTATATAAATTCATGATTAAATTTATTATTATTTAGATCGATTTAGTTTAGGATTACGATCTCGCCGATCACGCGGGAGACCGAGGTTCTATTTCCCGCCGGAAAACCAGGGAAAAAGGCGTGTCTCTGTGTATCTATGTATGTAGTTTAGGAAATGCAGGGAGCCAGTAAACATAACATAGATCCTATCTCGGTCTCTTTTATATAATATCATCTTAAACATCAATGCCTATTTTTGAGATATTTCTGAAAAAAAAACACGATCAACATTTTCCTGTTTTCGTAATATTTTTGATCAAGTGAAATTTTAAATATCGTATTTTGAACTGTAAAATAATCAAGAATGTTATAAATCTGTAACATATATTTTATACGATCAAAACAAAGTAAATTTGTTTGTTTACAGTTGAATCAAATATGTGTTGATTTCGAATACATATCTAGAATATTCGAAATCAACCCAAGTACTTTAAAGTGTTATAGCCATACACTGATATACTAAGCAGGTCCAAGTTGGACCTGCTTAATATTAAATAAAAAAATGTATAAAACCTTTTTGTACCAAGCGCACCCTAAGTTTGGATATGTCATTATCATTTATCATTTGGACAGTTGGCGATCTACCACTATGCGTTTTTTGCGCATTTTTTTTCTACGCAACACCATTCGGTGGAAAGAGCTCCCAGCGGCGGTTTGTTCAAGCAGATACGACTTGGGAACTTTCAAGAAACGAGCTTATATTTTTCTTAAAGACTGGCAACGCGCCTACGATCTCTCGGGTGTTGCGAATGTCTATGAGCAGCGGTGATCACTTACCATTAGGTGACCAGCTCCCTCTTACATAAAAAAAGTTACACAATTGTTTTTCTTGCTTTACTTTATAGCCACAACCAGGTATCTAGTGCTGTTCATCCTTTCATTGGATTGATAGTCGTCCTTCACATTTTTTGGCATAGCATTTTAGCAATAAATTAGAAAAAGCAGTTAGCCTATTACCATAAAAATCCATAACTTCAATCAATGCGCAGATATGGATAACCTCAAATATGGATTTTTCTGCCTCTTTATGCGGATAAAATAAGACTCGCATAAGGGTAGACCGAAATCTCCAAGAGTATACTACGAAGGCCTATGTCCAGTAGTTTTTGTTACAGACAAACCGATCAATTAAAATGATTATAATTATCATAATTTTTTTCCTAATATATAAGTATTTTCATTTCATTTCTCGTTAAAAGTTTATAACCTCTAGAGAATAGAAGTTCCAGTACGTCACTGATCGAAGACGACAGAGCATTTCATTATTAACAGCTTGGTATCGAACGAAACTTCGTGGAAACTTTCATATTTTGCTGCAGGAAATAAGGTATTTTATACAATGAAGTAAAAATGAGAAATGTTTCGAGGAAAAGACAAGTAATAAAGCTAAATACTGATTAGTACTTTTTATAGTTACGTGTATTTTACTAAAAGTATATTTTACTAAAAATAGTGAAATAGAATAATAATAAATATATACATTTTGTCTAGAGAAAGAGAAAAGTAATCCGGGAATTAAATAAGTTCCTAGTATATTTAATCTAATAAATCTAAAAGTCAATTTATCTGACTGTTTATTTATTATCTATTTATGATATAACATGACTTGAAATCTGACCTTCGATCCTTAAGTCTCCAGTATCAGAACCTGAATATTATAATATTGTTACCGGGTTTATTTATATTATATATTCTTATTGTACGCAAACAGGTAAATACATTTGTAAATAAAGAAAAAATGTACAAAGGCGAGCTTTACTCAAAAATTGAGTTTCCTTCCAGCAAACTTTCGAGTGTAAAAATATTTGAGACTAGAAGCAGAATAGGATCTAGTGTATTAGGTACAGAAGCGTTCACAAACAAATAACTTATACAAATACCGAAACATACTAAAATACGTACATACATATATATATATATATA
>WUAW01009212.1:38201-64729 GCA_017165845.1 Thaumetopoea pityocampa
TATCGTTGTCTAGTACCCAAGACACAGGGAGTCCTAATTTGGGACTAGATCAATGTGTGTGAAAAAGTGTCGAGAATATTATTATTATAAAAAAAAATCTTCAAATATCATCCAACCCAGCTTAACTGCTACAAAACAAACTTTTACAGGAAAGGTTTTTAAGAAAATAAAAGTGTGTTGCTAAAACTAAAATTAAAAATAGCTATAAGCTTTTAATTCTTTTTTTAATCAACAAAGTGTCTTGTGTATTTTTGACGAGAAGTTGTCACGCAGTTTGCCGAATGCTGCCCAGCCAAGTTGGATTTGACGAGTGACCTCTTTCTCGAAGTTGGAGTTACCAAGCTGGATGACATGTTCCAGGTATACCTATTCCATCACAACTTCGAAAATAGAGCCCTCTAGGATTATTGGCTGGAGCAGAACAAGAATATTAATCATAATTTGGTTTTCCCCGTATTCATTCTTAAGCCCACTTCTTGAAGCATCGTGCTCAGGTCTGTAAGGGACTCTGACGTGAGTACTATATCATCGGCAAATCGAAGATGCGTGATGTACTTACTACTCGCCAGTGACATTATTGCCTAGTTCGTTCCAATCCAGTCGCATAAAGACATCTCTCAGTTATACATACACAAAGTTATATATACACTAGCTTTTGTCTGCGGCTTCACCCGCGTGATTGTCGGTTATCCACTCATCCCGAAACAATCATAGATTTATATAAAAATCCTTAGCCACTTTTACTGAGCTCTCGTACCATAACAGCAGATACTAAACCAGCGATCAAGCTGTAGTTTCAATTCTACTGGACTGATTTCGATAAAACATGCCACAGTATTTAAGTCGGAATAGTAGCTTTAAGTGTGTAACAGTTTGAACAAAATCGACCCACTGCTTTTTGCAAGCTTTAATAAACAAACATCGACGGATTTTGTTCCAGAAGCCCTTAATTAATCGAACTGAGTAGTTTATTTTTTTAATATCTTTGATTTACAAAATTTGACTTTAACAATTTTATAATAGTATAGATAAATATATGTATTTCTATTTTTTACCGTTCTGCGTGAGTTTCGTTGAGCAAAGTAGAGTACTAATGAAACAGTTCTCTTTGGAGCTTCTTTGGAACGTGGGCACGACGCCGTTCACTGGGGCCGCCCGGGCCGCGTCGTTCGCGCACGACGGCAGCATCAAGTAACTCGCTGATGACAATCTGCAAACATAAGCATCCAGTCTTTTTACAATCATCATCATCCGCCCGTGGAAGTCCACTGCTGTGCATGGGCCTCCTCCATAAAAAGGAGGGATTTACCATTATCTCAACGTTTGGCAGGCTTGAAGATCACAGTAGATTTTGATACAATAACAGGACAATGCTCCTGTCCCTGATCCTGGTACATCTCTTAGCTAGGTCTCACAGCACCCATGGAAAGAGATGGAATGTTACTATTATTATGGCGACGCCACACAACAATAACCAATCATCATCCTCAGTCCGTATTCCTACCCACTATAAGGGCACGGACCCTCGTTTGTAAGCAGGGGCATAAGGCCATAATCTACCACGCTGGCCGGCTGCAGATTGGTAGACTTCACACACTCATGCGGGCATGCAGGTTTCCTCACGAAGTTTTCCTTCTTCGTTATGTACATTGCTGTTTACAATGTAGACCGTACATTAATTAGAAATAACTCAGTGATACGGGACCGGGATCGAACCCGCGACCTTTCGATTGTAAGTCGTGTAATAAACACTATACCACAAATATACTATAACATTATGATTGTTTGATTATTGTTGTCGCCGATAGCAGTATTTTACGAACTACCTGAATATAACGTAAATTATATAACGGCGATTTAAATGTAATATTTAATTTTAATGAAAGAAGCCACAGGCCGCCTACTCACAATTTTTAAGTAGTTATAAAGGCTGTGTCAGGGAGACTATATAGATTGTTGGTGCTAAGACAGTGATTCAATTGTGTTTGTTTATTGAATGTGAAATATTTCTTGTAAAACGGAGTGATTACACAATAACCGACTTGCGTCTAAAGTTCAAACCCAGTCTCGTACCATTAGGTTTTTCAAAATTCACGCACAGTCTAAATTGCAGACAATGTGTACTAGATGGAGAAGGAAAATTTCGTAAAGACACCTGCATGTCTGCATGAGTATGTGAAGTCTATTAACCCGCACTAGGCCATTGTGGTAGTCTAAGGTCTAAGCCCCTCCCCAATAGGGGCAGGGCCGCGCCCCTGTAGTGGGATGAGTTCGGACTGAAGACGATGATATATTATATACTATTGGTGTAATGTTTGTTGAAATAAAACCTTGTGTACACTCACTTGGCAGGGTCGTCACATTTGTAAACATAGAGTTCGTGTGCGCCATCCCTTAGAGTGGCGCCGCTCGCCTCCATGAGCCGAGCAAACGCGAAGCCGTACAGCTTCCGCTCGTTCTTATCCCGCGCTGTTTTGTTATCAAAAACAAAGAGAGTGTTACCGTTAATTCAAGAAGAAAAGTCTCATTCTGTATTTAAATAACTGAGAATGACGTCAACCAAAATAAAAATATACCAACGAGCCATGGTACAAAAGTAAATGACACTTATTATCCAACTTCAAGCCAACTACAACAAATGAAAGTATTATAACTGATTTTATTAAACATAATGCGTTTCAATATATCAATTCATATCTAATCAAATTAAAGAAATTAATATAAAACATCACTTGTTTATTAAATATCATGGCACCCCTAGATCAAAACTGAATATTCACGAAGTTTAAAGATAACAGCATTGTTTGATCCCTCATTGGATTATTATCTATTCAGAATAGAACTGTTGTAACTGTGTTTTTGCTAATGTTTCCTAGATGGCGCTAGAAGTTAGTATTCCTAAATGGACACTTACCTCTCATTACCGGTAAAAGAAATGAGAAAATGAGGTTAACTGTAAAGTTATGATTTGAGTTTTCGTTTTGATTTAAGGATTCTTCATAATTTTATAGCTGTGGCACGGAATAAATAAGTTACAGTTGAGAAACATAAATAAACAATGTGTACAATTCAAAACACAGTCACGTTGTCAAGTAAATATTGTTAATCATCATCATCATCAGCCATTGGAAATGCACTGCTGGACATGCCCCCCCCCCCCCCTAGTAAGGCGGGATATGGCATAATCTCTACGTTAGGCAATCGTCTTTGTGATCACAGTAGATATTGATTGAATAACAGGCTAACGCTGCTGTCCAGGAGTTATCCTGGTACATCCCTTAGCAGCAACATCCACGGAAATAGATGACGCTATTATTATATTATCACCCAAAAAATTGTGAAGTTGTTTCCAAACGCTTCTATGTTTAATTATTTTACGTGATCCGGTGGCCCATTATATCTGTCGTAACGTGCGGAGAAAGCATTAGGTCTATATTCCCGTATCTCTTGTATTAGTAGTTTATTTATTTTTTCACATAATTTTGTTTCAGGGTCGTATAATAGTATAACGCAAGCTACAGGTAGGTAGACATCAACGCCGTACTTGTATGTACTCACTTGAACAGTGTCTGAACTCGATCCTGACGTGCGCGTTGGTGAACGTCTCCAGCGGGACGGTGAGTCGCAGGTGTTCGCCCCACGCGGGACTGTTGTTGTGGTACAGAACCACAGACTCGTACGAAGTCGATCCGGCGCCGCTTGCACCCCACACACACTCCTATATATACATACAATATTCGTAAACAAATCTCACTAGTTTTAAAGCTTGATGTGAACACTGTGCGACCCTAGCGAACAGAATTTAATGTTGTGGTTTCTCAACTACCCCCATATTAAGTCGCAGATTTTGCGGTCCACCCATATATTAGAAGAACCACAATACCCAAACAGAAACAATCTTTTTCATCGTGTCTGATTGTTTGTTTGTTCCAGCTTCACGCAAAAATTAGCGGGCAGATGTTAGTTACACCGTAGCAATCTTAGAACTATTATTACAACTTACATACTGCAGCATGATTCATAAAAATTGGTGAAGTAAAATGGTAATGTAAGTCTCCACAATCGCAAGCAACAGAGCCATAATGGTGGTAATTCTGCGGTAACAGAACTTAACTAAATTTAGTCTCTCCCTATCTTTTTCTAATGTCAAACGCATGCAAAACTGCCAGTGTGCAGGCCTCCTCCTAAAAAAAATAGCACTTGCCATAATCTCTACGCTTGGCAGGCATCTTGGAGATCACAGTAAATTTTGATTAAATAAGAAGATAACGCTGCGGCCCGTTATCTCGGTAAATTCCCCTAGCCGGTGCTCACAGCACCCACGGACGCTGTAAGAACCGGCTGGGCCATGCTACATCTATGATATACAAAAGTACTAATGATTCAATATTTTGGAGAACTGCTGATTGGTTTACTTGTGGTGTGGCACGCATCCTCAACAGATGGCGTAGCTCTTGAGTGACGACTTTAACACGAGTCTGAATCACGCTAACGAAGTTTGATAGTGACTTGGCATATATACAACGTCATGCCAACATCAGCCGTTGGAGCGGTGGCAGGCCCCGCCAGACATAATACCCATCTACTCGGAAGATCTTCCCTTTTCCGATACTACCATTCCTGCCATACATCAACCCATAACTGTTGACGTGATTATCAACGTCATCATGAGTTATTAGCATCCCGTCATAGTAGTGACCCTGCTTCCTATGCTAATTGCTCCCAGTTTCGAATCCTGATAGAGACAAACTTTGCGTGATGAGCTCGAATATACCAGAGCCATGGATATTTACATAGTTTTTACATACATATGTATTAACTTTTATGTATATAAGTATATCATTGCCTAGTAACCAAAACAGAGAGAATTCTAATTTGGGACTGGATAAATTTGTGTGCAAAAAAGAGGTTTAGACAAGCCTATAGATCCTAAGTCGATTATTAACTCCAGACAATAGAAGAAATCCCTAAAAATAGTTAGCAAAAAAGAAAAGAAGTTTTTACTTACATTTATTACCTGCCCTGTGATATCGTGCACAGAGACCGTGGCCAGCACATTTTTCGCCGTACTTTTTCCTCCTCTCTCAAACTCCGCTTTCTCTAACGTGAGATAGAGGTCGTTACGAACGTCGCCTGGCATTATAACGTCAGGGAAACCACGTTTGGCAGTGACGGTAGCTCCAGACGTTACCGCTTCTGATATGCTGCCCGCGTTTGTTAGGAGTCGCAGAGCTACTACTATTCCTAAAAGTAACAATAAAATTGTTATATTTGTCTTGGTAAATAAATTCACCGCGATTGAACTTTGTATGGAATGGAGAATAGCGCCATCTAGTTGATGAAACTTGAAGTTTTATTGAACAAAATTTTGAGATTACTAATTTCTACAACTAATTTATAAATTTCCATCCTGCTTCCACAAATACAGACGCGTAAACGCCATGGTAATAAAACTGCGCGCGAGCGACGGTGACAAGTTATAATTATATGTATATAATACTTTGCGTCATATCCATTGAGAATAACGGGCGTTGACCCCCAGAAATGAACTGAGAGAAAAACGGCGTAACTTAGAAAATAATCAATTTGGAGCTAAAAAAATAAACATCGATATATTTTACGACACAAAAAGAGCTCTTGGTTCGTTTAATTGTTACGTATTGTTGTTTTTCACACAGTATTGATTAGAGTAATTATAAAAATGACGTCCATCACGATAAAATTGTTTTTGTTTATATTTTAATTTGATAAAATATAACGAATTACCTTTAAATACCGTTCTACTTTAAATAATTATATTATAACAAGCACAATGAGCCGTTTTTCTCCCAATTCATTTCTGGCGATCATTGCCCTTTATTCTCAATCGATATAGCAAAAAAATTCGATCAGTATACGAAATTCTTACTGGCCATAGTAGAACGTAGTCTAATCATAGTACTAAGTTTAAGACACGTGCAGATATAAAATACGTAGTAACAGTTAGACCGCGTTTCATAATATACTCGTATATGGAAACCGACAGGTTCGGAAACTTGTTGTTCGAGCAGTTTATCATAATGCACGACATGTCTTACCGTAGTTGGGTTGTCCAGGTAAAATATTGCATTTGTTCGTTTGTTTCCTAATTAACATATCATGCAGTTGATGGAAGTCTTTCTCTTCGCATTGGTAAACCTGAAAAAAAAATGTTAGTAGATATACGGAAAATATGTTTAACTTCGTCTACACTATGTACATGAAGAGAAGTTTGAGAATTGCAAAATTAAGCAATTTTAGAACATTTTCAAGGCAACTCTAAAGATTATCACCTTAAATTTTGCTTAAAGGAAATTTAAAATTCAATAACATATTACACAAATATGCTGTGACGCAGCAATAAATATTTTTAAAACATATTAAAGCAACACTACTAACTGTAACTTTATGTACATATTATTTTGGGTTTATTTGGCTTTGTGTTATTATTTACATACTTTGATTAAATGTGTATATTTATGTATATTCTAATAGTCAATTATCAGTAAATTGTGCCAATTTATTTTACGTATTATTCTTATTTATTTGAATCTACTTAATTGTTGAATTCTGACAGTCACCGTAATATATTTATAGAATCCTGTCCATATAAAGGTTATTTGAAAGAAATCGTAATTTGAGATACATTTTACTGAATTGTAATATAATACTTTTTTATGTAAGAGGGAGCAAACGGGTAAGCGGGTCACCTGATGGTAAGCGATCACCACTGCCCATAGACACCCGCATCGCCAGGGTGATCGCAGATGCGGTGCCGACATT
Organism: Thaumetopoea pityocampa; assembly: GCA_017165845.1. Taxonomy (NCBI): domain Eukaryota; kingdom Metazoa; phylum Arthropoda; class Insecta; order Lepidoptera; family Notodontidae; genus Thaumetopoea; species Thaumetopoea pityocampa. The sequence goes on from WUAW01009212.1 coordinate 45,003, forward strand.
TAACTTAAAAATTTAAACTCCTTTCTTGAAGGTTCCCAAGTCGTATCCGCTTGGAAAAACCGCCGCTGGGCGCTCATTCCACAGGATGGTGGTGCGTGGAAAATAATTGCGTGAGAAATGCACAGTGGCAGATCACCAACTATCCGAGAATATGATGAGAGTGAAATTTTAAAATTTGGCGAAATGTTACTAAAAAGTGTTAAACTGATGTGCCATTCTATTGTATTCTATCAAAAAGAACATAGCATCTAATGCCACATGTTATAGCTAAGTATCAATTAGAGTTACTACCAATTTGAGTAAAAGTATTTTAAAGTTTTATTTATCTACTTTTAGATACTCATCGCAAGCAGTCATTTTCATTTTATTCATTCCCAGTTCATTTTCGTTCCCACTACAGTGGCACTAACCTCCTCTGATTCGGAGGGGAATTAGACAATAATCCACCATGCTGGCTTATTGACGGATTGATAGACTTCACACACCCATACGAACATGCAAGTTTCCTCATGGAGATTTCCTCCTCCATTGAGTACATTGGTGTCTACAATGTAGACTGTACGTGAATTAGAAATAACTCGGTTGTACGGGACCAGCATCGAACCTACGACCTTTCTATCGTAAATCATGTCTATAACCATTACGCCACCAATGTACTAACATACATATCGCTATATGGCGTGTGGTCTTGGTGTCGAAGCTCGGTCCAGAGTTCATATGAAATGACAACACATCCAGACAGTTCAAGGTATCGTTTAACCACAACTTCCAAGAAATCCTGACGTGGTCACGTCAGGATTTCTTGGTGGTGAATGTGTTAAAATACGGACAAAATAATTAAGTTGAATTAAGGATAAAAGTGCATGTGCATTGGTGGTGTAGTGGTTTTAGACACGGCTTATGATCGAAGGGTCATGGGTTCGAATCCCGGTCCCGTACCACTGAGTTATTATTTTTAATTCATGTACGGTCTACATTGTAGACACCAATTTACTTAACGGAGAAGGAAAGCTTCGTGAGGAAACCTGCATGATCGTATGGGTGTGTAAAATCTACCAACCCGCACTAGGCTAGCGCGGTAGGCTACGGCCTAATCCCCCTCCTGATCAGGGGAAGTCCGTGCCCCTGTAGTGGGGACAATATGCACGGAGGATGAAGGATAAAAGGTATGAGTCATCTATTATAATAACTGACTATATTCAAGTTATTTCACCTTTTCAATTATGTCATGGCTCAATATAAATTGTATAAAAAGTAGAATAAAATAAACTTACAGTACTATTAACTCACCTTTTACATCGATGCTTTAAGCGCAAATATGCAAAAGAACATTATTAAATTTGTAGACTTACCCTCTTTTTCCTTGACATCACAGAATTATAGTTACCTTGAAAGTATATTCTTTTTCAGCAGCATGTTGTCCGGGCTGCCTCAGGAACTCGGCCAATGACAGCACCCCCGCCCCCAAGGGCCTCCTCGCCACAGGGCCCCTCCTCTCCCCGGTGCCGCTGCCACCGCTGCCCGCGCCCGCCCAACGACCGACGCGTATTACCCACGCTACCAGCCATAGTTCACGGGTGAGGTCTGTTGTTGATAGATCCTATTGTAAGTGAAATCATTTATTTATTTATTAACACAAATAGATAAATACATCTATACTATTATAAAACTGATAAATGTCAAATTTTCAAAAATCAAAGATATTTAAAACAAACTACTCAGATCGACTAATTAAGGGCCTTTGAAACCAAACCCGTCGATGTTTGTTTGTTCGGACTTCACGCAAAAACCAACCGGTAGATTTTGGTTAAACTGTTATAGTCTTAGAGATACTATTCCGACTTAAATACTGCAGCATGTTTCATCAAAATCCGTTTAGTAGAATTAAAGATACAGTTTGATCCCTGTTTTAGTAACCCTGTTTTAGTATCGTCACTCAATCTCTTCGCCGTCGTCGTCTACGAGAGCTCAAGTAAAAATGGTTCCGAGGCTTTTTATCTATATCTATATATAATAAAATTGTAAGAGCCGTGTCTACAAATTGAATATTTTTACAAAAAAAAAAATAATCTATACACGTTGTGTTGTCGGAGCAAAAAACAATAGTTTTTAGAAATTTTGTCTGTTTGTCTGTGCATTTGTGCAGGCTAATTTCAGGAACGACTGAACCGATGTGAATGCAGTTTTCATTGGTGCATTGTGGCAAGCTTACTGTAATATTTAGTGTTTGTTTCATTCCAATCAGTTCACAAACAATAAAATTAATTTAATTGAAATAATACGCGATATTCTAGAAACGCGCTTCGGTTGATTTAGCTAAAATTTTGTTGACTGTAGTTTGTAAAACGATTATTGGAAATTTATATGAACATAATGAAAACAAAGTTAAAAAAAAATAAAGCATGGTTTCGGAGAATAATGAATAATGAATGAATGTAACGACGTGTGTCATTGCTGATAAAACCAATATTGAATTTCAAGCGGGCAACGGCTATTACAAGAAAAAATTAAAAAGTATATTAAAATTAAACCTTTTTCTATTTTCATTTATTTCTTTAAAACATTTATTTCTTTAAACATTATTTATTTTAATTTAATTACTGTTTTGTTTTTAATTTTCGTATTAACTTATATATTTTGTTGTGTAATGCATTAATTTTCGTTCTCTTTTTATTAAATTCGGAGAAAACGATTTAAGAACAATTTCGCTCTTATCGAATGCCCACGCGGATGGGGTCACGGGCACAGCTAGTAAATTTATATTATATTTATGATTGTGTCGGGAAAACCGACATTCATGCGGGCGGAGCCGCGGGCAAAAACCAATACATAACAACATTGAAATTTATGCACAACATAATGCCACTAGTTATTAATGTTGTACAAATCCAGTACAAGTTTTTTATAATCTCTAGCAAATTATCCTTTTTGTAATATTAATTCATATGGAATTTCATTAAACAAAATAGGTAGTATATATTGAAGTGTCCTTCCTCCAAAGTAATGATTCACTCGTGCAGTCTGGAATTCACCGTGTACATTTATCATGTAATAACTGTAGTGTGTAGCTAATAAATATTTATATTTTGAACGCGCTGGTAGAATTTTACAAATTATGAATTGTTTTTTATAATTGTTTTTACATTTAAGTTTTTTTTATATCAAGAAGTAACTTCAGAAATCTTATTTGAAGTAATTCTATTTATTCCATATGAGTTATAATTAATGTGAATAAGTTGGTCAGACAATGAGAATGTTTCTTAAAAGCGATGCTTTTAAGAAACTTCAATAGAACATTAGGCACCTGATGACTTTAAACTACAATAGGTAGGTACAATGGCAAAATATTAAATAACAGGCTACAGACAGACCTATCTACAATACAACAGAAGATTTCCAAAACCCAAATTAAATGAACTGTCGTAAATAATACACGCAAAAGACAAGACGGACCTCCAAAATATCTTTAAATAAGGAAAGGTTGTCCTTTATTATACCGATAACCATTCAAAGAATTGGGTATTGTATTTAACTATTAGATTGTACATAACAGATTGTTTAAAAAAAATCATATTGTCTTTTAAAAACTGTATGCGCATGTAAATAAAAATTCTCTAGCGATGACGCACTAATGGGTTAGTGTATTTGACATGACAACATACAAATGTGTTTGGCAAGATATAGAAAACTAACTAAAATTAAAATCCAAATATCACAATGTTTAACGAATAAATAACTTATTTATCATCATCATTATCAAGGCATCTATTGTCCCACTAGACGGCATGGATCTCCTTTCAGAATGAGAGGAGTTCAGCTATAATCCACCACGCTGGCCTAATGCAAGTTGGCAGACTTCACACTCCGTGGAGAAAATCTCTTCGGCATGTAGGTTTCTTCAAGATGTTTTCCTTCCCCCACTTCTGTGACGGCACAAAAACTGTACTTTTTGTCTATAGTGAACCGTCAGAGATAGTTTTTACTATTATATAATAAAAATATGTTTAAACAGTATGAGGTAACATACGTGATTTAAGATTATTATAATCCACAGAATTAAAATCCCCTATAATAAAAAAATGTTTTCCTTCGCCGTTTGACGAGTGATAATTAATTTTTAATTATTAACACGCACGTGATTTCGGGAAGTCAGAGGTGGGTGATTCGGATTAGAACTCAGGTCTTAGACTTAAATGGTCATATCACTAGGCTGTTACTGCTTGAAATAAATATTTGTGACTATAATATAAAGAGAAAAGAAATTGGATTCCTATTGAATTAATAATCGCCAATGAATTCACAAGCATAATGCTTCTTTGTAACTCACATAATGATTATTATTGTGAGACGTTATATGGACTCTTATGTGAAGAATGTTATCTATTATCTGAAACTGGTGTATGCGTGCGTGAGCCCGCATGTGGCTTACAGAACCTATATTCTTTATGAAGACCCTTGAGTACAATGGGCATATCATGGTACCTTGTACATAGTTGTAATTTATTGCCACAGGTGGTCGGGCTTTTGTTCCTTCGCGTCTATTCTATATAGACACACTCACGCCGGTACCCCACAAGGGTAGGTAGAGACCACAGTTTGCCACATACTACGATGCTGACACACCTCTCTCGCCTCATCCACATCCATAAATATACACTGTCGTCGATTAAGGGTACTACGAACTTAACCTTTTTGAAACAAGTTGCTAATTGATCAATGTAAGTTTTTCCTGGGCGCCCTATTCCGACATTTCCACTCACATTTGCCCGGTATATACGTTTCGTCAATCGAATATCACCCATTCTTTCTAAATGACCAAATCATTGGAGCATTCTTTTCTCGACCCTTGTCACCAGATCATACTTCAACTTACACCGATCACTTATCATGCTATTCCTCAGTTGATCACTCAAAATTTTGTATTTATATAATAAATACTAGTATTCATGAAACTCATTCATTCATTCACTGACCACCGGATTACCGGATTTCTCTCTCAACCTATCATTTATCCTGATTTTGAGTTAAGTTCTGCTATTTTTTTTTTTGAAGGGCTTGCGATTATAGTTCGGGTTAAGATGTCTGACTGCCATCTGACACCATTCCATTAAGACCCACAATTCCTACTAACGGTCGGTGTTGTTGAGACACAATCCGAATCCACTGTTACATGACTTCCGAAAGCCGGAGAAGCCATGGTAGTATTAGTGGAGACGGGGAGCGCATTTGTGATTTTAGTTTCTCGGATTTGTGGCAAGACCTAATCCACTACAAGATCATGACGTATAAAATATACCCGTGTTAAAAAATACATTCAGTCATTCACTGAAAATCGAATATGAAGACGAGGAGAAATCCTCTAAGCCACCACTTCAATGATATTTACCGTAGTTACATACACTAATACACTAGTGGCACATGGACGGACTTAATGCCTAAAGCATTTCTACCAGTCGACCTTTATAAATGGTGTTAATATTACTCAAGGTGAAGTAATTGTACCATTATGTTTATCTAATGCTTATACATATATACATACTCTAATAGATACATGTTATATACAAATACATACATAAATATAGAATACAATATAGAGTAATACAATAAAAGTAAAATGCATACACAAATACATTAAACTATGATTTATTGAGGTGATTCTGCCATTTCACACTGAAAAATTCACGAATTTTAATTTTAAATGAGTAACGTGTAGTACCACTTCCTAATTACAATCGGCAGTGAATTCCAAAGGACAGATTGAACAGGAAAAACGTGTGGATAAAAATATGGGTAAGATATACATATTATGTATAATAACTGCTAAATCCTTCAAGTTTTTTGTGCGTCTAAAACAGGCCAGGGAGTACTTAATCCTTTAGCCTGTCCCGCAAATAGACGTATGTATACGGGTAAGCGGTGCCGGCCTCCCGAGCTACTACTGTCTCTTCTTACTCCTTCCGAGATAGTAGTATCCTATGTTCTATAGACCTTTTCCCATCTTCCATATGCTCAAGACACGTTTCCTACCTCTTTCTCTTTCAGAGGGAACGCAATGAGGAAATCCCCGTCGGTCACGCGGGAGACCGGGGTTCGATTCCCCACCAGAGAACCAGGGAAAAAGGCTAGACTGTATGTATGTAAATCATTTATGTTAATCACGTTAAGTTTTATCTTCAGAGCTTAACGCGTAACGTCATTTGTCCGAGGGTCGTAAGACGAACGCATAACCGTTATAGATAGTACAACATACCGATACACGACGAACGGTACTAGTATATTTCCTTAACCTCAAGGACGTACTTTCAATGCTTCAAAGAAACCATTACATATATTTTATGTCAAATCTATTGCTAAAAAAAAATTTTACTAAAATCACAAAACACTTATATACAAGTCAAATTGTAAACACCATCATCACCGTCATCATCGTCAGGCTGTGGAAACCCTGTGCTGGATATGGGCCGCCTCTTAAAAAGGGGGATTGCCCATAATCTCCACTATTGATAGGCGTCTTGAAGAAGGCAGTGGATTTTGATTGAATAACAGAACATTTGCTGCTATCTATTATCCTGGTACATCCCTTAGCTGATTCTTACAGCATCCGCGGGAAGATATGGAGTGACGCTATTATTATTATTATTCCGGCGAAACATAACAAACACAGTGACGATCGATGAAAACATAATGACGATTAATTATAACTGGAAAGAAATAAGCAAAAAATATTTATCCAATAAATAAAAAATACATTAACAAAAGAAGAAAGCAAATAAAAATATATAGAACGGATTGATTTATAAACACAATATTATTATTTAATATTGTCTGTCCGAAAAGGCCGCATCACAGTGCTGCAACACCTGCCCAATAAAGGCCCAAGTATTGCAGCGCTGGTAAAAATACTAGAAAAAAATATCAAAAGATGGGACTCCAACTGATGCTAGGACATAACCCTGCGGCATTGACATTAAATATAACACTATCGCGGACATACAGTATAGTCTCTCTCTTTCAAATACTAGCATTATTCTGTGGTTCGACGAACCTCTATTAGTCAAGATGAATAACAAATTTACTGGAGAAATCTATATCTACAGTGCAAATAACTACATTTGTATGGAATTCCTAACTTAATGCGTCAAAGTTCTAGAGGTCAAGCTCTAGAGGTGTTGAAGAAAAAAATTATGTTAAGAGTTTTCTAAATATTCCAAAAACTCTTATTAGGATAACTTAATTTGAAGTATTATATTCTAATTTGATGATAAAATATTAAATTATCAGTGGTAGGTATCAGGCCAAGCAGAGGACATTGGATTTGAAAAACTAAGATTTTCAAGAATGGTATAGAATGATTATATATTAGAATGGTATAAAAAGTACATTAGTGGTCTAGTGGTGCCAGACAGGGCTTGCGATCAAAAGGTCGTAGGTTCGATCCCGGTCCCGTACCACTGAGTTATTTCTAATTGATGTACGGTCTACATTGTAGACACCAATATATTTAACTTAAGGAAAACTGGATACCTGCAGGGTTACGTGAAGTCTACCAATCCGCACTAGGCCAGCGTCGTGGACTACGGCCTAATCCCCTCCCGATTAGGGGAGGTCCATGTCCCTGTAGTAGGGACTAATATTGATTGGGGATAATGATGATAACAGAATGGTCATGCTATTTCCAGCGGATATCTCCTGACAGAAAACTGCCCCGATATTAATCGATGTCCTGTGATGAAGATGATATATTCAAATAAAACTTACCGCAAATAATGTACTGTTAGCGTGCAGTCTATCCACGTAGTTAGAGAAGCCGTCTCTCGCTATCCTTATTTTGAATCTTTCTGAGAGCGGTTGCGCTCTTCTCGCGTCGTGCAACCACAAAAGTAGTTCTGCTTCGTCGCCTCCTGCTGTATGGCCGAAATCCCGCATGCTGCACATTAGGTGGTGAGACTGGACTGTGGTGGTTGGATTAGTAGAGTTGTTGGTGAGTGTGCCGGAGTTGAAGCTGCTCCCGGAGCCGCCAGCTCGCCGAAGGGTACCCCTCCACTGTCGGAGTAGTAATTTGTCAATTATTATTTAACTGATGTATAGTCTACAGTTCAAATCTAGCCTAATGAGGAACAAGCAGTTATCTCTTAAATTCAAGATTTCAGTGTATTTTGTTTTTATTTATTTTATTTGAATTTTTGACATTTAACTATTTCATAATAGTATAGATGATACTATTATGAAATAGTTAAATGTCAAAAATTCAAAAATCTAAGATATTTAAAAAAACTACTTAGATCGACTAAGGGCTTCTGAAACCAAATCCGTCGATGTTTGTTTGTTCGGGCTTCACGCAAAAACCAGCGGGTGGATTTTGGTTAAACTATTACAGTCTTAAAGGTACTATTCCGACTTAAATACTGCGGCATGTTTTATCAAAATCGGTCAAGTAGGATTAAAGATACAGCTTAATCGCCGTTTTAGTAGCCGCCAGTAAGGAACGAGAGCTCAAGTATAAGTGGTTCTAGAGTTTTTATATAAATCTATGATTGTTTCAGGATTTTTCAAATAGCAGAAAACCAACATTCACGCGGGCGGAGCCGCGGGAAAAAGCTAGTATTATATAATATAATACCCATTAACGGGTGCTCGCGAATTTCCTTGCGATATTTCAATATAAAAATTCATTACAGATAATGTTTTATTATGTACTAATTAAACATTATCTGTAATTCATAAAACTTTGCTAAGGGGCCGTTCAAGTATTACGTAAGCAAATTTATTACAATTATTTACCCCCCCCCATCCCCCTTGTCAGCAAAAGGAAGCAAATCTCTTACCCCCTCCCCCCATCCCCCTTGTCAGCAAAAGGAAGCAAATCTCTTACCCCCTCCCGCCATGCTTACGTAAAGATTGTTATATGCATTTTATTTGGTTTTACCAATCCATGGTCAGTTTTAGCTGAAGCTTATTCTCTTAGGCACAATAATATCAAGTTCCTTGTCGGACTTTGCTTACGTAATACTTGAACGGCCCCTAAACCGTTTTTACATGATGAGTAACAAACATGAAAACATTCATATTTATGAGTAAATACTAAATAGGTTTTTTTAGTTCAAAGAATAAAAACACATTTTTTAGTATGACGACGAGAAAAATTAGGTTAATATTCTGTTCGATTTCAGAGGTCTAAGCGAAACTTTATTTTTTTATAATCTGATGACTTATTAGCATAGTGCTCGCTTTATATGCCAATGAGCCCTGGGTACGAATCCCGGTAGGGACAAATTCTGTCTGACAAGTACAAATGTTTTTATCTGTGTCATGAACGTATTTATCTATATATGTACTAGTGTTTATATCTATATAAATACGTATATTGCTGTCTAGTACCTAGGATACAGGGAATCCTAGTTTGGGACTAGTTCAATGTGTGTGAAAATGTCCAGAATACTATTATCATGGGCGTACCCAGGGTAGGGCAGGGGGGAGGCAGCTGCCCCCCCCTGGATTTTGTTCACGTCCCTACTAACTATCTACTTTTGTCCATACAAGTTAAGAAAAAGAACTTTTTGCCATTTGCAATACTACATACAACTTTTAAAAATAGCTACTGTATAAAGAATTTATATAAAATTTATGTTTATTTGACTAGGTGCTTATAAAAAAATCTGATTTGCCCCCCTCCCCCTAGCCCAGAACCTGGGTACGCCCATGACTATTATTAATACATTTCTTTGTGTAATGCAATTTTCAAACTTACTGAAGTTTGAAAATTTCATTACACAAAGAAATGTAATGTTAAGAGTAATCAAGTTACGAAATCTGATCTCAAATCAGACGCAGTTGCCTTATAAGGTGACATTGTGTAGCTACTAGGTGTGCCAATCGTACTATTTGCGAAACGCTGAACCCATATAAGCTATCTCTCCATATTTGTACTGGCCGGTGCAACGAGGAACATAATTATTGAAAATGTATTTAACACTAGCTTTTGCCTGCAGCTCTGCCCCCGTGAATGTCGGTTTTTCGGTACATGGGAAATCCCGACACACTCGTATATTTATATAAAAAGTCAAAAACCATTTTTACTTGATCTCTCGTACCTTAACGGCAGCTACTAAAACAGGGATCAAGCTGTATCTTCAATTCTACTGGACCGATTTTAATGAAACATGCCGCAGTATTTAAGTCGGAATAATACCTTTAAGACTATAATAGTTTAATCAAAATCTACTTGCTGGTTTTTACCCGAAGTCCGAACAAACAAACAAACAAACATCGATGGATTTGGTTTCAGAAGCCATTAATTAGTAGACCTGAGTAGTTTGTTTTTAAATATTTCTGATTTTTGAAAATTTGACATTTAACAATTTTATAATAGACTACCGCGGGGACTACTAATGACTCGTGGAGTACATCATCATCATCAGTCGGTGGGAGTTCACACTGTAAATGGGCTTTCTTCTTAAAAAGGAGGGATTTCCCGCAATCTACAGGCGTGACAGGCGTCTTGGAGATCACAGTGGACTTTAATTGAATAACAGGATAACGCCGCTGCCCATTATCCTGGCGCATCCCTTAGCTGGTTTTCACAGCATCCACGCGAAGAGATGGATTGACGCTAATATTATGCCAGCGCCACTCAGCCACTACATTGTTGACGATTATATTTAAATTAGGCCCTTCTTTTACACGTTTTTCAATTTTTACACAGAACGTGTCCAAAAAAAAAATAACCTAGATTATTGTCTGAATATTTTTCTTAACTATTAATCAAAGCTCCAATCAAATCGGTTCAGCCATTATGGAAATTAATCTGGTCAAATAAACAGACCACTACCGAAGAATTGGGGTAGGCAAAGAGCACTTTTTTCAAACTTACTATAAGCAAAGCAACTATCCGTAGCCCGCTTTACGTCCTCGCGGGAAACGAGACATGTCGGGTGGCGAACCACAAAGGTTTTATTATAATGTTTAAAAGCATTAAAGTTTCTCAGTGCGTTCCCACGAAAAGGAAGGAAAGAAAAGAGGGATAGGTAGGAAAGGTGTATTGAGCAAGGAATATGGAATTTGGGAAAAGGACTGTTAGGATATAGGATAGTGGTCAGTATTCCCGCCTTTCACGCGGAAGACCGGTTCGATTCCCCGTCGGAGGGCCAGGGAAAAAGGCATGATTTTATGTATGTATGGAAATAAACAAACAGACCCACACTAAAAAAAATAGAACTAGTTTGAATTTTGACTACATACAAATCTATATAAATAAGAATTGATTGCCACAAATGTTTGTCCGGGTATCACTTCAGAGGCTGCAGCTATTTGGCAATTCCTTTTTTGTTGTATTTGAATTGTCAAGAGAACTTTTGTATGAAAGAAAATATTTGAAAAATTGTACGGAAAATGAAAAAATTGAGTTTATACATCTCTATATATATTGACAGATTGATTTTCACTTCTTCACAAGACAGATCGGCTATTGTTATGAAACCATATCCATCGGTTTTATTTGTTTGTTTGTTCGAGCTTCATACAAAAATCAGCGGGTAGATTTTGATCAAACTGTTGCAGTTTTAAAAGTGTTATTAACTTAAATATTGTGGCATGTTTCAACAAAATCGGTTATATATATAAATCTATGATTGTTTCGGTATTTCCCATGTAGCGGAAAACGGATATTCACGCGGGCGGAGCTGCGGGCAAAAGCTAGTAAATATATAAACATAAGAAAAATCTTTTATTTGTATAGATAAACTTAAATTTTAATTTATTTGTTATTTTATTTGTATCAGAGGTCCTCAAACTTTTTTGTCTTTTAGACCACTTGTTATGTTTTTCAATTTTGGGTAGACCCCCAAAGCGTAGTTGATAAATTTTTGTAAATTTATTAACTTCAAATGTGTTCAACGTCAACTATCAAAGTGGGCGTGGACCCCTTGCACGTCATCGCCGACCCCTGGGGGTCGATATAGACCACTTTGTGTATCAATGGTTTAAATTATAGGTTCTCAGTATTTTTGCCTCCTGCCACCTTGAGAACATTTTTTTTCTAGAGCCCTTTAACTTTTTTTTTTACTTACCATCTGTCGCGAATCTGAAGCAGCTATAGCCATGATTATACTTAAATAAGTAATATTATATAGTCGTAAGATAAAATGCAACCCCTATCCTAGTTCTTGTCTTTTTGAGATTATATTTTTTTAACCTGTCTACGCTTCCTCTGTGTCATCTCAACGCCTCTTATTTTCTCTGGTTCTTCTACTGCCCCCCCCAAGATCTCAAACGCCCACAAGGGGGCGTTATCGCTCATATTGAGAACCTATAGTTTAGATTACTACTGTAAAACCGAAAGTCAGAATATAATTCAGTTTTGAATATCAACAACTTGTTCCAAAAAGGCCAAGTTCGTAGCACCCTTAATCGACGAAAGTGTATGAGAAGATGTATGGATGTGGATGCGGCGAGAGAGGTATGTCAAGATCGTAGTATGTGGCAAGTTGTGGTCTCTGCCTATCCTTATGGGATGCTGGCGTGAGTATATGTATGTATTTGTTTCAGTTTGGATTTAATTGATCTAATGATTCTAAACACACTATTTTGAGTTTTTGAATTATATGACATATGAAAAAAGAACTATACAGATTATGTATATTGAGATAAATATGTCAATTTCAAACCAAATAAAAATTTATCCTTGAAGATTAAAAGTAAATAGGGATGTTTGCACAGGTTATATGTAGTTTAGGGTCAAAGTCATCACTATGCTTCCATAAAATAAAACGCCATCTGTTTAACAGAGAATTTTGGTTTTTGGACCTATTGAAGCCAGGAGTTGATTTTAAAACAAAACTTCTTATTGACCAGTACATTAATGAAATATATAGGTAAAATATGGTATTATTTGTTCAAGCAGGAAAATGCTCGGAAAGCACTCGTATCTAAGACAAGTCATTTTGCTACGTGCCACAAGCCTCGTTTGCAACACACAGGGCACGTCTACCTACAATAACGGGTATGACTTCTTGGATAAAACCTACATGAGTAAATATTATGTTACTCATGTAGGTTGTATTCTATTTTATTTTTAGTTCCTTTGTCACATTGCGCTAAAAACAATAATTTACACATTCATTACTTTACTCATCCCATCAACGTATTTATTTACGTCGTATTTATACGTCACACACTAATGGCATACGGGCGGACTTAATACCTAAGGCATTTACTACCCGCCAACCTTTAGATGGTGCTGACATAAGGTAGGTGAAGTATCTGATGTAGAATAAAGGAGTATGAAACATGAGCTCATCTAAAGCTTACATTAATAGAACCTATAATTAGCTCAATCTTTTCTTGCATATTTATTTTTATGTTTTTAACTACCCGATTCATTTATAATAATCTATACTATTATTGTTAAATGTCAAATTTTCAAAAATCAAGATATTTAAAATCAAACTACTCAAATCGACTAATTAAGGGCTTCTGAAACCAAATCCGTCGATGATTGTTTGTTTGTTCGGGCTTCACGCAAAAAATAACGGGTAGATTTTGATTAAACTATTAGTCTTAAAGGTACTATTTCAACTTAAATGATGCGGCATGTTTCATCAAAATCGAACGAGTAGAATTGAAAATACAGCTTGATCCCTAAGGCAGGTCCTTAACCTACCTTAAACAGGATCCTTGTTTAAGGTACGAGAGGTTAAGTAAAGGTTTTTATATAAATTTATGATTGTGTCGAGATTTCTCATGTAGCGAAAAACCAACATTCACGCGGACGGAGCCACGAAAAAAAGCTAGTGTAATATATTAATATACTAGCTTTTGCTCGCGGTTTTAATTTAAATAGTAATAGATTGCGAACATTTTTTTTCAGACACATTCATCTAGCCTCAAATTAGGATTTCCGGTGTCTTGGGTACTAGACAACGGTATACTTACTTAAATAAATAAATGCTAATACGTATATAGATAAAAATATTCATAACTCGGGTACACACATTTGTACTTTTCACACAAAACTTGTCCCTACCGGGATTCGAACCCGGAACCAACTGGCACAGACAGCAGGGTCACTGCCATTGAACCAAAGAGTTATCAGTCTCATAAACACGCCGAATAATGTTGGCGAATCTTTGCAACATATTATAATCAAGCGGCCAGAGTACTTTTTAACAGGTCTCAGATAGCCTGAGGATTAACAATATACAGTAAATCCGGTTTGAAGCCAGCGCATTTTTTGCCTGCAAGGCATTCCTTCCATTCTACGCGCAGAACACACTGATAAGTGCTAGCTATAGAACTCGCAGTTTCACCCACAAAAACGATGTGAATGTAACGATGATAATGATTAATGCCCATGTCCAATATATATATCATGTTTATTTCTTTGTCAAAAACCATCGCTTCAGTACACCTACCGAACCGTTATGTTGCACACCAGCAACAAGGAGGTACCCAATGATCAGACATACAAAGGTAAAACGGGTCTCATACCTATTACATTGGTAGGAATGTGAACACGCAGATATTTATTATGCATTTGAAAGAAAGACAGAAAAACATTTATTCGAACGAGCACAAGAAACAGAATTAATAAAAGAAGAAAGCAAATGAAATAAACAAAATAAAACTATGGAGAGTGGATTGTTTTACAATCGCAATACCCTAGTTAACTTATTACATACTTGACAGTTAAAAATGAAAGTCTAAAAACTACGTTATGGCCTTTTAACTATTCCTATGTATATCTAGATACAAGCGAGTTAGAGCAATGCTGAGACAAAAAGACAGAATTCTTCTAACCTCGGAACCTATATTTAATTTGACTAAAATGTGCCCGGTCATATGGCCGTCCATGTATGAAGAAATTCAGATTATAATTAGAAAAATACTGTATAAAAACTTAGCAGTGATACTCACAGCGGCAGCCCTCTCCGCGCTCTCCACGTGCACTCCGTAAAGTTCAACCAAGCTCATGTCCTCAGGGTCAACTGCTTCGGCGCCTCGGCGCGGGACAAGCTCGAGGCCAAGTTTTCTAAAATAAAAGTTCAAAATTAGATAACACTCCAGGTGCCGATTCAAATACATTGGTCCTAAGCCACGGTAGGATGACTTAAATACTAGATTGTTCAATAGGTCTCTGAATTGGTTAGTTTCCATTTAATTATAGGAGTTCGTTCAATTTTATTTAAATCCTAAATTCAATGACAGTTAATGCCAAAAGAAATAAAAGAAAAACTGTCACCGTAATCTTTAGCGAAACTGTATTAGTGTGCCAATTGGAGAAAATAGAGGTTCATGGAGCTACTAAATATTTCTGCCTGAAAAATCTGCCACCTACATTGATATTTTTAATATTAAATATATTGTTTATTATTTATTTCCGAAAATCAGTCAAAACTATGTGCGCTTGTCTGGATCCAAGCAAGCGAAGGATAATAATAGGTTGACTTTGTTTTAAACGGATAACATTGAGTGCGGCTAGAGCAGACTTGTCTCTCGTAGACCACTTGCCATATTTATCGGTTTTGTGTAGACCTTCTGCTTAACTCATATTCAACTTCAATTGTTTTTGATAGCTGGTATAGCGCTACTCACTTTGAAAGATTTAAATTTCTAAATGCAGTGAAATCATCGTCGACATTCGGGGTCGATATAGACCACTTTGGGTATCAATGGGCTAGAGAGTAGTCCTATTTGGTAAATTGTGCTTGTAGGAATAAAGAATACTACCGAAAAAGTAGCTTTTAAGGCGGAAGATGGCGATCTTCTAACACATGAGTTGTCTGAAACCAACTATTTACGAAAATGAAGTCAAAATTTAAATCGTAACCGCATCGTAACAAATTGTAAAGTTACACTATAAATACATAGGCACTTAGTGTTAAAATTCCTTACGAATTCACAGTCAACGGATTATTATCGGAACAGTCTTATTTTGCCAGTATAATCTCAACTATGTTGTTATAGAGCGTGGAGAACAGTGGCTGTCTTAGGGGTCGGAGGTCAACCAAGTTCGCATGCCGACGAAGGCACCGAGCTTTGTATCTCAACGCCAGGGTTTTAAAAGAGTTTATAAAAACAAGTAAGCAAATGAATACATATCTACTGTTGTCAGTACGGCAATGACTCACAGTAAGTCCAGTTACTTATTTTCAAAAACCAGAAACATGAACACCGTCCGTAAGTTTCTAAAATATTTTATGTTTAATAGGAATGATTCAAATGCAAAAACATCTAGTACGATAACGATGGAACAGATTCAATATAACGGTATCCTAATTAAACTATGTAATTTAAACAATTTATCGTAAGTGTTTTAGAAATTTGCATGCGAAGGTATCAGTTCTCGCAAATACAAATCACAGGTTTGGGAATAAAATCTTTTAAATAACCAAATTACTGATTCGATAATGGATCACGTAAACGCTTTTGTAGACGAAGCTTTCAATCAACTCACGCGCAAACACAGATATATCACGATAGATACGTGACCGTAATATGAAAGAAAAACAGTCTATTTTACTTTAAACCATATATCCGTGTTTAAAACTTCAGCCCAATTGCTATGTTTACATCGTTATTATCATAATTAGCACATTTTCCTGGCAAGATAATCACTTTTGTCGAACTAATTATGATGAGGCAAATATGACACAAGAGAAACAGTTTTGAAAATTAAAATGTATGGATTTACCAAAGTATTTAATTTGTATCAATTAAGACTAAGTTAATTACACACAGCTGATTTATTGTTATAAAATTTTATTAAACAACAATGCGTAAGGTTGAACAATAGAGGTAAAATTTCTTGAAATAATTTTAAGAAAATATGAGCATTGTATAAACTTTTTAACATAAACCAGTATTATGTATTTATAATATTTTAGAAAATAATAGAAGACCGGATCCAAATAATTGTTTGAATTATTTCGGTTAATCGGAAACCTAAAAAGTGTTAAAACTAATAAAATTACAAATACTCATTGCCAAATTTCATAGGACATTTTTTCGAGACAAAGATGCTTTTGAAAACTTGTATAAATTAGGTGTAATTTTATCACTTACATGTAAAGAAATAAAAATATTATAAATTATAGTTATAATGATGATAGTCTAAAACAAATTCACGGTATTGGCTGGGCCAATGTGCAACACAGAAAGGTCACCAAACCAGTTATTCATGCGACAGTGGCTGGCGACGTCGGCACGCTGCCACCCAATGTGCATGCGTCCAAGAATACCAAAGTTTGAAATTTTAACTAACAGCAAGTTTACTCTTCTTATCAATTATTTGAAAATAAAATTATAAATTCGCTGCTTTACGATATCCTGACAACATTTGATTAATTGACACAAAGGCAATGCCATTCGGTAGTGATTTTTAAAAAAAAAACTAATTGTAATAATAATAATTAATGGCATATAACAAAATAATATTTTTGATGTATAATAATTTTACAGATTTTGCTTAGCATCTTTTTGCAATGGGATTGGAATACAAGTGACATTACCTTCTATGATGAGCCTGCTATAGTAGGCAGTATTCGTGATATTAACGCTTGAGTATAAATGCACAGAATCAACCTTGATTAATTTACTTTTTTTTCAAACATAGATATATAATAGTCATAGTGGCAAATAATATAATTGGCTATTATAGCTTTCGGACCAAAATATCTGGGTCTTAAAACTCGGTGTAGTACGCTAATATTTTTAAGTTTTCTCCGTGTTTCGGAAAGCCAATAAAACAGTGGGTTCACACTGGTATCACAATAACATTGGCCGCCACAAGGATTGTAAGGACTAATGAGGATAACGTTGGTCGTCAGTTGGACATCTGAACCCAACTCGTAGTCAGTTGCGTGAACAGAACACGTATAGAAACGTAAAAGTTATATCCTCGATCTGGTAAACAAACATATTTAGACTTCAGATATATTAATGTTTCTGTAAATAATGTTTTATTCAGTACAAATTTTACAACTGATTTTAAGCTAACTTCTCGATGAGCTAGAGACTTCAACTTTTAAATATAGTTCGGAACAGGATGGAAATATAAGTCTGAATTAAAAAGCAAAGGGTGGGCAAATTTGAGGTTAGGAAGTAAATTGGCTTATTGGAAGTAAAATACGGGCTGAAGATGCCGCCTGACCACAAACCGCACCATACAATCATTTTCTTTAAATGTAATGGTTTTTCGAGAACTGTTTGTGGATTTTGTTGGCCCCATATGCGACAATTTTGTTTGTTTACAACCACCTAATTGAAAATGGACTTCATCACTAAAAATGATTTTGTTGAAAAATGAGTTATTTTTGTTCAGTTTTTCAAATAGCCAATTCTCAAACGTTCAACGCAAACGACGGTCGGCCGGTTTTAATTCTTGAACGAGTTGAACTTTTAAGCGTGAAGATCTTTATGCAAAATGTTGCACAAAATACCTCTGGTGGTGCCCAATTGGTGTGAACGTCAACGAGTTGATGTTCCAGGCTCAATCTTAACATTTTGCTGTACAGCGGATATGTTTGCATCACTACGGCCACTACGAGCGTATTGTTTTGGTCTATTATCAGAACAGTACCGTGAACCTCGAGGTTAACGATAAAATTATGCACAGCGGTCTCAGGATCCTGACTACGAGGAAAATCTGCTCGAATTTTACGAAGTGATATAGTAAAATTTTATCCATTTTGATAGTAAATTTTCACAATTAAAACTCGTTGTTCATGAGTGTAGCGTTCCATCCATGGTTTAAATTTCCCAAGTTTTTACTAAATAATTGTTAAAGGATGACATCGCAATTCTTGACATTTCATCATTTGACAGCCTATTTACTTCCTAACCTCAAATTTGTCCACCCTTTAAAATATGAAAATTAATACCTATGTTTTTAATAAATATACTCGCTTCAAATAATAAAGGAAACCATCGTGAGGAAACCTGGACAGCTGAGATTTTCTCAATTTCATTCGAAGTCTGCTATCTCACATTAGACCAGCGTGGTGGATTTGCACATAACCCCTCTCTTTCGGAGAGGAGACCCGTACTTTGCAGTGGGACTGTAGATCAGATGATAACGATTATGACGATGACTACTTGTTTTATTAAAATTATTCATAGTTAAGACACCTACTTGAGTGTTTGGAAGTAATTACATCATTTAAAACTCTTGATTAATGACCAATTGACACAGCAGCTTCCAATGCCCACGTAGTTGATTACAATGACCTGAATAATTAAATATTGATATGAGAACAAAGTTGTCCAGTTTCTATTTACTCGTATATTCATCAGATCTATATGTTAGCTATAATAGGGGAAAGAGAGGCCAGAAGACACTCGAAGATACTTTGATTGTATATAATGTGTGAAACAACAGAGACCCACATCACGTAGAGTCGTAACAATGTCACAGAATAGAGTGGTGGCAGAAGTGTTAACGTATTCGCTGCCGGCCACATGAGGATGTGTTAATAATTATTGCTTTGCCATAGAAATAAGTTTTCCCGGAAAGCCATTGACTTATTATAACGAGTATGATCGAAAACTGGTTAAAGAAAAAACATTACTATGTGATAAATTAGATGCGCGATTGGTTTCTTTTATCGGCGCCACATCACGCGCTGGCACGTGACAGCAAAAGTAAAAATCAAGTCTTTCAACCAGGAGGTAACGTCAAAAAATTCAAGAAATTCTATTTATTGTCGTTATGACTTGGTGAGCTAAGAATATAT
>WUAW01009212.1:80349-101993 GCA_017165845.1 Thaumetopoea pityocampa
ATGGAGGTGTCCAAGTATGTTGAAATGGTGTGCAATAAAAAACTATTGTATTCTAAATCTTTTCTACATACATTCAGTACAGTTAACGATGAACAACATTTTGACCTAGACAATAACCCACAGACCAAATAACACAAATGGTATAAACAGAAATAACAGTCCGTCGTGACGACGATGATCTTGTGAATACCACCGTGGATGTGTGAATCATTTTCAGGTCATTGTTCAGAGGCAGGGGAAACACCGTGTAACAGTTACCTAAATTGAGACGTCATTACAAATTGATTGTACAAACACACACGAGCAGTTGTACGTGATAAGATTCGATTCAGTAGAGCGAAACGGGTCGCTGAACTTTTACAAGATTTCGTAGCGTTGAGCGACAAGTGTCATTCATTCAAAAACTAGTGGAAACATAAAAATAAATTATTTTAAAACAATCACATTCACCTCTTGTGGGAGGTTAACATATGTATAAAACCGCAACAGCTAGTAAATTATATAAAATGTACAACGGTAAACTTGCATCACTTTATAACAGAAATTAAATCAGAAGATCTTAAGGGCATTTACGCCAATACCAGTAGGTACATAGCATAGCATATTTAATTCGTTAAACTTAATAAACTCCACTAAATACCTACCTACAATAATTCTAAATCGCGGTGACCTAAATAGTTTCTTAAAAATTTCCTCTATCATCACTATAATTGCTATTACCTCGAAAGTTATGAACACGTCCACGCAAAACCTTATACATATTTCATATCATTAATCGTTAACTAATGAATGTTATTTAATTGTATTTAGTTTTAAGGAATTAATTTTATTAATCGTTTGTAACTACAAGCAAGGTATTATATTATCGATATAGTCAGTGTCGGAGAGTAACAAAGGATATTTTTGTCTCAAGAAAAGGAATCTTCAAAATAGGGATGGATTCAATGTAATTTAGCTGCATCATGGATTTTGTTTCGAAATGAGAAATGTTGTTGGTCGCAGGTGGCCTTCACAGCGTCACCTTAGAGCTGTTGCCTTAGACAAGGTGGAGGAGGAGGACAAAAACACCTCGATAGACTCAAACCTCGATTTGGACAGTCACAGAAGGAACCTTTCTCGGGTGTTTAGGCCACGGTACAGTTCTGCATTACACATCTTGGAGCTGGTAGATGTTACTTGTATCGCAGGATAACGTTGCTACCCATTATCGTGATGCATACTTAATTTGGTTCTTACAACATGCTCGATAAGAGATGCAGGCATGCACGTTCATCGAAACCAATATAATAACAGCAAACGTGCGCCGGCCTGCTCGTTTTTTTTTGCGATTCAAGCGCTGAACAGATTATACTGAAAATCAAGGCGGTTAGATATGATAGCAATGGCGACTGAAAGCTAAGACGTATGTATCATCATTACAAAGTTATTGCGAGAGAAGCGGCAGATTTCCGCTGATAACACTTTTAATAATAATATCATATTTTTTACTAGCTATCCACACGTTTTCCATTATAATCTTACCCTTGGTGTAATCCTTGTTAGAAGTTGTTCACTGAACTAATTATTTCACTGGTAACACTTAATGATTTTAAAATATTTTTTACTAATTACCCACGCGTTTTCCATTATGATCTTAAAGTACTTTTGGTTTTATCCTTGTTAAAAGTTGCTTACTGAACGTATTAGACAATGTTTATTTAAGTTCGTGTTATCGCGTGCTCCTCGTTCGATGAGCCACAAAACGTAAACAAAACTACTTAATAGCCACTTAACACTTGGTAACTATCGGAAGGATTATTATGTTGTTATCAACGCAAGTGAAATTTATATACGATGGTACTATTTGTGGATTGAGTTGAGCTTCATGGTGTAGTGAATGTGGCATTACCTTCGTAAGGTCTGGATTTCGAATTTAGTTGAGCAAGATGTCATGGCTTAGCACTTTGCACGTAAAACAATTGTCCCTTCTAATATTTAATATTGATCTTTATAGGAATTATATGGGCTTACAAAAAATACATCAGACGGAAGTCAGTCACACGAAGCTGTCTGAATAATCCCCTATAATAATAACAGACCCTGACATAGGTCGGTATTATGTTAGGGTGAACAAACTATATTTAAACTGAATGAGACAGGACGCATCAAGCAAAATTAATCTTATATTACCTACCAATGTTAATTTGTACACAAAGTACGGTAAGCAGATTACGGCATTGCGCGTGCCCGACTAATTCACCGGTAATTGATAGTTTAATATAGTAATTTGCGGACATAATTTGATAATCGGAGGCTAATTTGTTATAGTTGGCCGCTCGTGAGTTTGCTATCGGTCTATAACTATCTTCGTACATTAAACTATGTATGTACTTATATTTAAACAAATTAAATTCCGCTTAAAGTATGAACGTTATACAAAATTTAGATAGTAAAGACAGGGGCATCCAGTAATAGTTAGAACCCTACCTTCTAATTAGACCAGAATAAAGCAAATTACCTAATGGGCACAATCACGTAATGGTATTTTAATTACATTACTTTTGTAAAGCTTAAAATTAAAATTTATCCCTAACGGCATGTTAATTTTTTTTTAACTAAACATTTTATAATTACTTTATCAATATTTATCAACTAATTAAATATGGATAACGTAATTTTAAATATTTTATGTAATTATAAAAAATGTGCTTAAATATTTTGAGAAACAATAAAGTCCCGAGTTTTATACACGAAAGAATATTCTAATGCACTAGGCTGTTAGTACCCGAAATGGTCTATATCGACCCCCGGGGGTCAAAAATGACTTCACTAGTTACAAATATAAATCTTTTAAAATAAGTAGCACTATGCCAGCTGTCAAAAACATGTCTGAAGTCGATGAATTTGCAAATATTCAATAGTAACTAAGCAGATGGGTCTACCCAAATACTTTGAAGAAACTTCATTCAACGTCTTGTGATAAACTATTTCCCTGTTTATTATATAGTAATTACATTTACACAGTTCAAAAGACTTAACCTCAAAATGAGTAATGTCAACAATTACGCTCATATTCATATACTTATTTACTTGACATTATTATTTACTATATCATTTACTTGACACGGGAATACAGTTAAACGGGTTATTAGTGCGCACCTATTGTTTGTAACTTTCCAAAGAATATATTTACTCGACTTTGGAGTTCACAATCTAGTTTTTCTATATATAATAATAGATAGGGTACCTACACTATTCGCGTTGCGGAGGTTAATGTCATGGCCGGATTTTGACCTCAGAATCAATTTAGAATACATAAATGTACAATTATTATTAACATGTGAAAACTACTTATAAAATAAAATTAAATAGTTATAGTTTCATAGCGTTATGTCTAGGGACATTGTTTCGTGTATAAAATTAAATAGATATAGTTTCATAGCGTTATGCCTAGGGATATTGTTTCGTGTATAAAATTCTGAATATTTGACAACTGCCATTCAAAATAATTTGAGCACATTTTAAGGTACCCGTTTTATAGTGTCACTCGCTTCTTTTCTGAGTATAAAATTTAAACGATTGTAAACCCATACCTGCAAGCTTTAATGTAACATACTGTATGCAGCTACATGAATAGTTTTTGTTAGAGCACTGCTCTATAAACTACCGGCCACGTTCTTTTCGTAAAATGTAAATAAATATTAGATAATATTCAGTATATTTAGTATAGTTATACAGTATAGTAGTGTTAAAAATACATTACTTCATCATCAACATCATTATATCAGCCCATAGACGTCCACTGCTGGACAAAAGCTCCCTCTAATGATCGCCACACCGAGCGGCTGTAAGCTTTGATATGACGTACCGTATGTCAATATACATTGAGTACATGAATATTTTTTGTTAGAACACCACTCTATACAAATTCTGACCATACTGGCCTTTCTGTGGCGTGAAGACTAGGCTGTATGAAGTTATATAATTCACTGATGATCTGCGTCCTCTGTGTAATTACACGACGGACAAACTCTTCACTACCCACTCCATCCTAATTCACTTGTAACTTCAGATATTTCAAAAGGTCAGAAGGTTTATATTTCACCAAAGTACCTTCATAGTTTCTTTTGAAATATAATATCTTTTATCTGATCAGTACACATAGTAATTGCAACGCAGCTTTAAATGGTGAACGTTGAAAGACGTCTTAATAAACAACGTATGTTATGTGCACCGATACAATAATAAGTTACTTTAAGCTAGGTCACATTGAAACATTATCTGGAAGTAGTTGCTCAGCATAATGGAGTTTATAGCAACGCAGCAGTCCGTCATATTTTGCTTGCACGCCGGTCGAACAATCACATTTGTGCCTCAGGTGTTAGTAATCAAAACATCGTTGCAATTGCAACGATAACAGCCTAGCTTGATGACTGGTACTATGGGTAGGTTACGAGGGCTACCTCATTTGTTCTTCGATTAGACCTATATTTAAAAATTCATTGGATTTAAAACTGCACGGTAAATCGCACCTCTCAAACCATACTTGTGCAGTTATTCGAGTAAGCCTACATTTAAAATTTGAACTCAGATACATTGGCACAGAAACCACTGAGCTAATCAGTCGTAAATAAATTAATTTGTCATATATCAATTATATCAGTAAATAAGTAAATGTTTGAATATCATAGTTGTACTTATCCTGCATTTTAGAATATCGATATCAATGGTTATTTACTTCGAAAACCTTATAATTACTTAACCTACCTGCAAAAATAAGCTGCATCATATTGACTATTATCAAAGCATTTAATTATATACTAATGATTCTTATTCGACCCCACCATTATACGGAAATCAAATTTAAATTCAAAAGTCGAGATTTTAGGTCAGGCTCTATTGTTTCTTACAAGGGAGGTGGTTGTAAGGCGAGTTAACATAACCGATAGCCATTCGTTAACACCATGCCCATAAGTCCCGACAATTCCCACTAACGATTAGTGTTGTTGAGACACCAATCGTAATTCACGGTTTTAAATACCTTTTGAAACACGAAGATCGTATAATATTAGCGTGCCAACTGGGGATCAAACCAGAAACCGTCCGATTCACGGATTTGGGACGAAGCCTTTAACCACTACGCTAGCAGTACTCTCATAACGTATGCTAACGATTGATATTTACAAATATTTAACGGCGTGACAGTTGTAAATCTAGTTAGGTACAATATGAGATCAATCAATAACAAACAAAGGTTGATACTGTTGTAACAGAACTTAACTAAATTTAGTCCCTCCCTATCTTTTTCTAATGTCAAATTAAATATTAATTGTCAAACTCCAAAACGAGACAGCTACAATTTTGGTGCTGTCAGTTATTAATTTAAAATTAAAATATTTAGACGCGATCTCGGAACATCCGGACTAAAGATACACAAAAATGCAACAGTTTTTTTAAACTTTTTGACAGAAACGTAGGTCGGTGCTCGCTATAAATGTTTGCTATCTCGTTTTGGGGTTTGTTAGTTAAGTTCTGTTACAACAAAATCAGCACTAATGTAAACTCAAACACTGATAGTGTTAACGAGTAAAATATTTATTTTTAGTATTAAGAATATGGTATTATACCATCATATTCAACATTAGAGTATATCACAGGAGGCCTATATCTAGCAGTGGACATCTGTGGTCTGATATGGTGATGATTATATCAGCGACACACACAAACGCCACTTATGTGCATCTCGCTTTAAATTATTATATCATGAAACGATTTCAACCTGCATGGACAGACTACAAAGCCTTCTTGGGTATTGCTTATAATTTTATATAAGTTTTATAAGCCGTTCACCGTGACCTACTAGTTAGTTTGCGCTGTCGACTCAACGAGTATTTTCAGGACACAGACGACAGATCCTTATCATAACTTTATGTGCTCACGTAATATCTTGTAGTCGATTGAAGTTGACATCAATTTGACACTCATTAAATAATAACTGAATATTTGTAATCAATGAGTACGTACTTACTTCTATCACTTTGAAACGAAATTAAGTATATTGCAACTTAGTTAAGTAATCGAATTAATTTTAGTGCATTAACAATTCAGTCAGTGAATTTATCAATAATGGTGCTGATTCTGTTGTAACAGAACTTAATTAAATTTGGTCCCTCCCTATCTTTTTCTAATGTTAAACGCCAATACGAGATAGCAAACATTTATAGCGAGTACCGACCTACGTTTCTGTCAAACGGTTCAAAAAAATTTTGCGGTATTGCGCATCTTTAGTCCGTACGTTCCGAAATCGCGTCTAAATCTTTTAATTTTGACGTTTCTAAATGAAACTGACAGCACCAAATTTGTAGCTATCTAGTTTTGGCGTTTGACAGTAGAAAATGATAGTGAGGAACTAAGTTAAATTATGTTACAAACGATAGAATCAGCACCAATGTTTAGTAGTCGATTCTATAAAAGAAATATCTCTAAGTTATATGGGAATATTATCACCAACATATCAGTCTAGCTACCTGCATTGCTGGACATAGGCCTCCATCCATCAGTTACCCAATACCTTAATTAGGTCATCGTTCCACCTCATTGGAGGGCGACCCACACTACAGTTTTCAATTCGGGGTCACCATTCTAGCACTTTAGGGCCCCAAAGTGCGTCAGTTCTTTAAAACTACGCACCTCACCCACTGTCACTTGCCCCATTGCTCGCTGGATGACCTTTAACTTTCTTATGAGGTCTATAGTCAGGGGCCATGTCTCAGATCCGTAAGTCATCACTGATCATCCGTCGTTATTTGATACCTTATTTTTAAAGCACTGCAGTATTTATTGGAACGTAATATATAACACTAGCTTTTGCCCGCGGCTCCGCCCGCTTTCTGCTACATGGCAAATCTCGACACAATTACAGATTTATATAATAAGCCTTAAAACCACTTTTACTTGACCTCTCGAACCTTAAAGGTGGCTACTAAAACAGGAATCAAGCTGTATCTTAAATTCTACTAAACCGATTTTGATGAAACATGCCGCAGTATTTAATTGGAATAGTACCTTTAAGACTGTAACAGTTTAACCGAAATCTACCAGCTAGTTTTTGTGTGAAGTCAGAACAAACAAACATCAATGGATTTGGTTTCAGAATGCCTTAATCGGTCTATCTGAGTAATTTGATTTTAAATATCTCTGATTTTTGAAAATTTGTCATTTAACAATTTTATAATAGTATAGATAGATCAACCCGTCTAGCCGGAAGATCTCCCTTCTCCCGCTATTGTCACTTTCTACTAAAAATACTTACATCACAAGTAAGCGCCAGTCATATTTGAACGTTGGTCCATGCCCAATCATAATAACTAAAATTATATATCGAGTCTATAGTAAATGTTATCACACATATTGTAACAGCTCATTGAAAATATGCATACATATGTATTACCTGTATCTGTTCTGTGATATGTGATTTTGAAACAACATTTAAGTTTTAACTCGATATATGAATAAAGCCATACGCTTATATAAGTTGAATGAGTTCGATAAGGAATTTAACATATGTTTGTGCAACGGCTTTTAGTATGATGTAGTAACAGTTTATATTTGTAATTCCACTGCTGGAAATTGGCCTCCATCTTATAAAGGGATTTGCCATAACTTCCACCCTTGAGAGTTGTCTTGGAAATCACAGTAGATTTTGATTGAATAACAGGATAATGCTGTCGCCCGTCATCTGGTGCATCTATCCCATTCTCACCGTAGCCATGGAAGGGGATGAAGTGAAAACGAAACAGTTTAAATACAATAGAAGAATAAAAGTTGATGCGCAAAATACTCACAGAACTAACCTTATTAGAAATCCGTTATTTTGTGAATTGGTTACTCCCAGTATTGTTACATACATAAAATCTTTTTGTAGTACCGTTGCGGTATTGTGGTTCAATGCTGTGTAATCCAACGCAGTGACTTTAATGGGGTCATAGATTTTAGATATTACTGGATTTACCAGATAAGTACGATCAATGTTTGTACTGTATTTATAACTATGATATTATATGTAGGTGTCTTACTTAACCTTAAATCAATCAATATTAAAGAACACCTACCTACTACTTGCTCTATTTAACACTATAACAGCTTGTAAGTTCTTACAATTCTTAATGCCTAGCAAATTATGTTTTTTTATATAGAATTAAAAGAATATCGTTTTAATTGGCATAGTGGCTGCGACTCTGCTTTCTGTGCCAATGAGTCCCAGGTTCGAATCCCGGTAGGGGCAAATTTTGGGTCAAAAGTACAAAAATTTCTAACCGAATCATGGACGTATTTATCTATATATGTATCAGTTTTTATCTATTTAAATACGTATATCGTTGTCTAGTACTTAGGATACAGGGAATACTAGTTTGGGACTAGATCAATGAAAAAAAAATGAAATGTGGGAAAGTGTTCCGACCATAAAAATAGAGTATTCATATAAAAAATAGCACACCAATATAAAAAATCTTACAAACAAAAAAGAAACAAAGTGTACACTGAGCGCTCTTATCGCAGTATGCGATCTCTTCCAGGCAACTTGGATGGATAAGATTATATTTTTTTTCAACCAGTATTAAATCCATGAATTTATACGCTTACCATTTATATGATGAGACGTATGTCAAGCAATAGAATACAACAGGATGGTGGTGTCTATTTTTTTTAATATTACGCAGTAGTCAATGAATTAAAACCTTACAACGGGCAAGGTGAATCGAATCACGATCACGCGATCAGCCAGGTGCGCAGGGGCAGATGGCATTTACGAAGGGTTGCCAGATTAGAAATCTTCAATATCGGGACGAAGTTACAATTACTCAATTATGATTTTTGTCGGGATTATTTTTATGCTTGATTGCATCGTAAGATTTTATGCAAGTAATCAAAACTTAAGTATAACTAAACTTAAACAAAATTGAATGTTAATTATTTAAGTTTTATTTATTTATCTTAAAAAATAAGGCGAAGTGCCCTTGCGTAAAGTTGACAAATTTCTTATATCATTCAAAATTTTTTTATTATTCTTATAGTGAAAATTCAAGCGTATCCCGACCATCTGGCAACCCTAAACTCGCTGCTATTAAGGTCCATATTAGTGCCATCCGCAAACTAATGCAATGTCAGGGACATAAAGCAATAGAATAATTCCATTTGACGTTGTTCAATATTAAATACTTATTCCTGTTCTAAACCCAGTACAAATCTGATATAGTTTTTATGTCTGCTTTAAATGCTTATATATTCATGGATTTAAAATATTATAACAATTAAACACCGTATATCGCAAGTAACTATCTTCCTGTGTCAGTTTTAAATATCAGATTTATGCAAATGGTAATGGTGCTTATGCAATGATGATGCTTTAGGTAGATATTAATATTTCTATAAAATCTTCGCTACTATATCCCGTACATGGTGGTCCAGGGAGTGAGAATACCTGACTCGCCATCGTGAGGTCGCGGGTTCAAAGCTCGGTTCCGTACCGCTGGGGTTTTTAAGCTCACGTACGGCCTACATTGTAAACACTATGTACTGGACGGATAAGGAAAACTTCTTGAAGAAACCTGCATGCCCGCATGAGTGTGTGTGAAGTGTGAACTAGCTTTAGGCCAGCGTGGCGAAGTACGGGGGTAACCAAGTCGTAGATGTTTATCTAAATATTATATGTATCTATTTATATATGTATATTCGTTATCTAGGACCCAAGATACAGCGAATCCCAGTTTAGGGTTAGATGAATGCGAGTGTCAAGAATGTTACATACATGCATAAATACACTCATGCCGATATCCCATAAGGGTAGACAGAGACCATAGTATATAATACATACATACATACAGTCACGCCTCTTTCCCATTGGGGTAGGCAGAGACCACTTCTTTCCACCTGCTACGGTCGTTCAATGTAACAGAGTGGCTATCCGCAGTCCACATTTCGCCCCCGCGGGCAACGAGACGTGTCGGGTGGTGAACCACAACGCCGCCATTTTATAAGGTTAAAAATTTTAAAATTTCTCATTGCGTTCCCGCGGCTTAATGGAGAGGAAAGGAAAAAGGATGACGTAGGGAAAGTGTATTGAGCAAGGAATATGGAATTTTGGAATAGGATTATAGGATACTACTATCTCGGAAGGAGTAGGAAGAGACAGTAGTGGCTCGGGGGGCCGGGGTCGCTTAAGTTTATTATATATCATATTTTATTATTATAGGGGTTTGTAATTTACCTTTGGATTACATCGGCCCGATTGTTACCCTATTTCTATTATAATATTTATAAAGGTTATCACTGATGGTTCACTATAAATAAAGAAAACAGTTTTTAGGCCGCCATAGAAGTGAGGCTAGCCAAAATACTATAGATCAATCCCACATTGTTATTATACAGATAGAATTTGAAAAAACTAAAAAAAAAATTAATCAACAGTACATTGCAAAACCGTGACGCATCATGAGTTCCGTTTAATTCGTGTCAGGTAAAAACCACATTGACAAGAGTTGTCTACGTGCCTTTCTTAGGATCGGTTCGACTTTCATAACTTTGCGATTGCTGCTTAGTCATAAGAATATATTTAATAATTTAAGTAAGATTGAAGTAGTTACCCTTTTTTTGCAGCAAGACAATTTCGACATAACTGAAGACTATATGTAAATTTATGACACATAACTTCGTCTAAAATTCATTGTAAGAAATTAATCCATCATCATCATTCATCAGCTGGAAAGATTCCATTGCTGGATATGGATCTACTCCTTATAAAGGATTTGCCGTAATCTCTATGCTTGACAGGCGTCTCGGAGATTACAATTTTTTTTTTTGAATGCCAGGATAACGCTGATGTCCATTATCATGGTGCATGGGACTAGTTTATCATATAAATTAAGTAAATTGGTTCTTACTATGTCGTGATAGAGCTACAATTTCATTGTAGTAACACGTTTGTTAATCAAGTAATATTAGCGCTGATCACTAAATTGCTCAATAATTCATTGTATCATTATAGGTGATCCAATCTCGTGTATAAACGACGGAGCGATACAGCCGCACGTGTTAAACACCTATTGCTGGATTACGTCAACCTTCACGCTTCCGACAGCTAAGCATAAGGGCATAGTTCATCCAGGCCTCGGCAACGAAGAAGAATACGAGGACAAGCGTTACCACGCTTATTACCAATGGGTGCCTTTCATGCTATTCTTCCAGGTGAGCTATTACCTTAATAAAAATTGACATCACAGACTATCGTATGAACGTGATCACCCGAATGCAATCATTAGTCGATTAGTCTGCGACTCCTGGTTATAGTTATGGGGGTCTTCTTTGGATCCAAAGGTTTCAAGTTCAAAGACAGAATACGCTAAAGTATGGCTTCCCCGTATTTCAGGATACACGTAAAACAGTGTATTCGGCTGGTTTCTAAAGGATACTGGTCGTAGAAGAGTTCCGGGCTTCCGGCTAATAATAGCGTCAGATGAAACTGTCTCGCAGACACATCCTTTGCAGTAAAAGTTGACCCTAACTAAGGTCAAAACAATCCTAGTAGTGTGAAGAAGACCTATCTACCATGATCATGATCACTCCTAAGTGATCATGTTTGATAATCATCATCATCATCATATCACTCCATAGACTTCCACTACTGGACATAGATCTCTAATAATCACCACACCGAGCGGCTATGAGTCGCTTGCATTCACCGAAATCCCACTATTCTCTTGTTTGGATAATATTAACTGAAAATAGGAAATGAACCTATGTCATATAGATAATCGATTTAATTGATACGTCTTGAACAAATATGGATAAGAAAAAAGATATTTCTATCGACACTTTATCGCCAGGGTTAAAGTTTATACAAGCGAAATCAAGAGTTTTATTATTCAAGAGCCATCAGCCGGAAAATATCAATCTGAATATAACTAAGAAGTTTACGCTCATTCGTTAACACGGGAAATATTAAAAGAGTAATATGTAATTAATTTTAAATTATAACGCAATGGTATTGTTTCCCGATTTATGTAGAGACCCCCAAAGTCGCTGTATTACGTAAATTATGACGCGATTGCATCTTCTGAGTAATTTTTTTTAAGTCAATAATATGAATCATTACAAAGGAACATTCATGTTTTAAATAAATTTGTTTTTTTCCTTAAGTAAACGGGCTACGGGTCTATACCTGTAGAAATATTTTGATACGTATATTTCATGGCCTGGAAGATGATTTATTCAAAACTAAATTCATTCCAGGGTGTATTGTTCTATATTCCACACTGGATCTGGAAGAACTGGGAAGAAGGCAAGGTCCGCATGATCTCAGACGGTATTCGCGGAGCTTCAGCCACAATTGCCGATGACAAAACTAACCGTTTGGTGAGTAATATTTGAATAAATAAATAATAATTGGTGAATAATATTTGAATAAATAAAGGATGCATTGGTGGTGTAATGGTTTTAGACATGGCTTACGATCGAAGGGTCGTGGGTTCGGAACCCAGTCCCGTACCACTGAGTTATTATTTGTAATTCATGTACGGTCTACATTGTAGACACCAATGTACTAAACGGTGAAGGAAAACTACGTGAGGAAATCTGCATGCCCGCATGGGTGTGTGAAATCTACCAACCCGCACTAGGCCAGTGCGGTAGACTACGGCCTAATCCCCCTCCTGATCAGGGGAGGTCCGTGCCCCTGTAGTGGGGACGACATGGACTGGGTATAATGGGATAGATTTGAATAAATACATATATCTAAGAAAAAAACATTCTAAAGAGAAATCAACCTATTTTTAGTAGGACCGATACTAGTGTCAGACTATATCCGCGGACATCTTCCGATTTTATTATTTCTTAATTGTATCACTCTTAATGGAATGGCCGTGGTCTGAAGCAGATATTAATTAGTCTGCATATGATCTCTTGGCATGTCTCTATAGGTGGTCATTCGGGAGCACTTATAGAGCCTCCCACTGCGGATTTAATTTGGTTTATCCATCTCATTGATGACCTTCCGCGTGATCTAGTTCCTTTCACTCTGTCCTACACAACAAAAGGCTCTATGGAGTCGTTGCTCCAACTCCAGTTTGACTGAACCAAAGAATTTGACTGTACAACTGTTGATAATTAAGTAATGTAGTTCAGGGCTCACTTGTGTGGGAATCAAAGGTTTTATTTCTTTCGACAAAACGTCGTACATCGAGTAATTGATGTATGTGAACAGATTTAATGAATAATGTAGAAATTAAAAAAGAAAGAGTACTTTTAATGCTGTTTGGGGATGTATAATAATAATGTCACCTCATCACTTTACATGGAAGTTGAGAGAACCAGCTGAGGGCTGCACCAGAATAATAGATATCACGTTATTTCCAAAGATTCAAGCAAAATACACCAAAATCTCAAAGACGCCGGCCAAGTATGGAGGTTATGGCAAATCCCTCATTTTTTTTGAAGGAGGCCTATGTCCAACAAATGACTTTCACAAAATTGATGATGATGAAGATGAAGGAAGTCTCCATTATCCTCAACAAAAACAGGGGTATATTGTATCAAAGTCGAGGACGTAGTACCTAGTCAAATAATTACAATTCGTTAGAAGGATAACACTGTAAGTGGCACAATTGAGATAAAACTTGATACTAATGAAACTTGATGAACGTCCCTAATAAGACAAATTGAACAGGCCTGACGATCGTTATGTAATATCTGCATTAGAAGTTTATAATCATCTCGAATATACCACTAGTATTAGAGTCCACATAACGCTAAACATTTTGACTTTAAATAGTTTAAAATCTCCTTATTCTATTCTATACAATTAAAACTTCCCCTAAAGTGATAGAAAATGTTTTCTATGTGATGAAATCCCACAAGATAGATAAAAATTTGAAGCTTTATCGGAGACGAGCCATTAAATGATATAGGAACTGCTGCATGATTTAAGTATTTACGCTTTTAAACCTTAAAATGGTACTTGAGGTATTCACATATATTTAAAAACTAAAATTCTCGTTTCAGAATCGTCTTGTACAGTATTTATTCGAAACACTGCACATGCACAACACATACTCCTTCGGTTACTTCTTCTGTGAAGTATTAAACTTCGTCAATGTGGTGAGTAATTTTGCAGGTTTACATACAAGTACATTTAGATATAAATGTTCAAGATTCGGACTTCTCCATCATGGTATGAATTCGAAATACAACCTTCAGTTGAGTATTGCAAATTCATATCATGATAGTTATGTTTAGCTGGAAGTGCAAAAATCACATACAAGAAATCTTACTATATAATACCGAGACCTTGCTTATTATTAGCAACAAGTAGGCTATTAGACAAATTTCCTAAATGAATATATTGATATAATTTCAGGTCGGGAATATATTCTTCTTGGATGCTTTCCTTGGCGGCGCATTCTTGACGTATGGAACAGACGTAGTGAGATTTTCGGATATGAATCAGGAACAAAGAACAGATCCTATGGTCAGTAGTTTTTAATATACATATTCCTTCAAAAATATCAATAAAATGGCAAAAGAAGTGTTTATGTCATAATATAAACTTGCCCTCTTCCAAAAATAATGGTATTGTAGTGGATCGTCAGCTTCGGGTACAAAGGCCTGAGATTAGAACCCGGACTGAGAATAGTAACATTTTTACGATAATATTCTCTGTATTTTGGACGATGCATAAAACAGTGGGTGATGTCTCAATGACACATGTGGCAAGTACTATGAGTTCTTAAAGGAGTGACGTGAGAAGGCACATTCATCTGAACACTTCATACAATCGCATCCCCTGCAGCAGAACTGATTTATGTTGATATAAAGCTAGGATAAACTAGAATCTACCTTCTTCTACAAACTATTAAAACTTTGCTGATATTGTTGAAGAAAGACTTTTTTAATATTTTTTTTTTTGCAGATCGCAGTATTCCCACGAATTACAAAGTGTACATTCCACAAGTATGGTCCATCTGGATCGATTCAGAAACACGACGCTATCTGCGTGTTGGCCTTGAACATCATCAATGAAAAGATTTTCATCTTCCTGTGGTTCTGGTAGATTTGCTTTATTAATTTTTATAACTTATTTCTTATAACTTACTAGCTTTTGCCCGCGGCTCTGCCCGCGTGAATGTCGGTTTTCCTACATGAGAACTCCAGACATAATCACAAAGTTATATAAAAAGCCTTAGAACAACTTTTACTAGACCTCTCGTACCTTAACGGCGGCTACAAAAAAAGGGAACAAGCTGTAGCTTCAATTCTATTGGACTAATTTTAATGAAAAATGCTGCCGCAGATTAGTCGATCTGAGTAGTTCGTTTTTAAATATATTTGGTTTTTAAAAATTTGACTTTTAACAATTTTTTAATAGTATAGATAGCTCTATGTAATTATACTACTTGCGTGTTGTATTGTTTGTTTTGTCCGTGTGACTCCCAGATAGTGACTTAGTCTGTTATAATACAGGTGTCTTTTGTATCCAAATATTTCTAAGGGTGTAAATTAAACCTCGACTCAGAACTCGGAAAGGAGTGTAAATGTAAGAATCATGAAGGTATTAACATTTTAAAGTTAGCTAACAACTACAGTCCTAAAGGCATAACCTTTTGCTTGGATGTCTCAATTTCGTTTTAAATTTACAGGTTCATCATCTTATCATTAGTGTCCGGTTTGGCCCTCGTCTATTCCACAGCGGTTATCGGACTCCCAAGTTTTCGCGAAACTATCTTTAAGAGGAGATTCCGTTTCGGAACTCCAGCCGGTGTCGAATCTCTCGTTAGAAAAACTCAGGTAAATATAAATATTTGTTTCAAAAATTGTTTAAGCATTACCCCGTCAGAAATGTGTGGAACCGCCAAAACCATTTGACTTAAAATGTACTAAAATAACAAGAAAATGACCTTAACAGATGAAAGCATACACTATGTTGGCGCTTGCGTAGTCAACGGTATTAATAGAAAGACACGGGGCGAGTTGCGGTGCAGCACGGTGCAAACTCGTTTCCACAGAGGTCCATGGGTATCCCCGACGGGTTATGTTTCATCAACATTTACCCAACTCCGATACACGAACATTTTAGTGGCTGGATATATTTTATCATAAATGCCAAGACTTTGCTATTGTTGAATGGTTTAGCAATATTTTTAACTTTATCGACAGCAGACACTCCGTTTTCTCAAAAATACAACGATAAAGCGTAGTTTTAACAAAATATTAGAGAAAATTAAGAGATATTGTAGTTTATAAATTATTAACAGTCCTTCAATCCGTTTTTTCCTCTTTCTTATACAGATCTATATATTATAGATATCAGGTTATTAAATATATAATTTTAAATCATGTTTCAGGTCGGCGACTTCCTGTTGCTACACTTGCTAGGTCAAAACATGTCGTTACGTGTTTTCGGGGAAGTACTGGACGAGTTATCTCGGCGTCTCCATCTAAACTCGAACGCGCCGTCAGCACCTTCCACCCTTGAGATGGCACCCATATACCCAGATATCGATAAGTACTCCAAGGAGACAGAAACGTAAAATTTGACACTAAGTACGAGGCCGTTCACACGGAAACACGGTTTTGACATATCGTCATTTAAGAATGTGATTGCAAAAATGATTCGTATTCGTGCGCGTGTGAACACACCCGTTAACCGTTTGCGTGCGGAACAAAATTTGTGCCAAAAATGCGGATGAGTTTGGGTATATAAAAAAAAATGTAGATAACTTATTAGATCACAATAATTGTTTGAAAAGAAAAAACCTAGTTTAAATTCACACCAAACTGAGAAAACAAATAGGAGCGCAGTCACTCTTTGCAATTTTAACATAAAACAAGAGAACCGCTATCGCGCTTCCCGCAATTTTGGCATAAATAACCAGAGGAGCTATCGCGCTCCTCCGCACTCAAACTGTTAAGGTTCACGCTACTAAAGAAAATCACGAGTCAAGATCCGAAGGTAAAGACAAATACATTACCGTGTGAACGGCAGAGTAATACAATTTAAGCAAAACAAATCGCGCAATTTATCTCGTATACGCAACCCTTGAGAATAAGGTTCCTTTACACTATCAATGATAATAAGTAATAATAATAAATTCCATAAGTCTTGTATTCGAGACATAGTTATGAGTTGAAATAAATCGTATATTATTCTTTATTAGCTATTTTAATAGTTTAGAATTTTTGCAGTGACACTGTGTTTCAACGATATTCACCATGACATTCCTTACTTTTACCTGTTCGATTTAAGTAAAAATTGCCTTTACGCCATGAGCTTTAAAATTAAGTCACATTAAATTTTTTAGAATAAAATTTGTTAAGTAATATTTTTCTAACACGTGCAAATTGTTGAAAGACACTCGAATTACTGTAGCAGATATTAAGTGAGAACTACGACTGCGTTATTTGTTTTATATTGTTCTGTATCATTTTAATTAGTACATATTAGTTGAATGAAGTTTTAATTAAGAATTCATGAACAGTAATGCAATGAATTTCTCATTAGGAAATAAGTAACATATTTTCATTTTAGACATAGACATATATATTGATAACGTCTATGAATATAAGAGAAATAAATGTATAAGACTTGAAATGAATAAAATACTTGGTGAGAAATTTAAGCTAGCTAAATTATAGCTGTTAAATTATATCGCACCAAAATAACGACGTAAACTGCTTTTTTGAGACTATTATAATAATAGAACATTTTAATATTAAGTTTTTTTTTTTGTGTAGTTGGGTACTTTTATAGCACACACGACTGTGGAAGAGAAATTGTATTATATCTCTTGTCAACTAAATCGTAATTTTAAAAACGAAATTAAGGTCATCAATCTTTTAATTAGGGATGTTACAGAGATACTGGTTTATATTTGAAGCGAAATCGAACTCAGTGGTTTTCAAAATTAAATATGTACTACGCATAAAGAATTATAATAAAAGAAAGAAAAATATACATGAATATAGCAAATAGCAAAACAAGAGTTTGAATGATGGGTATAAACGCCAAAGTTGGGTGTAACAGATGCTCCAACCAATTTGCATTATGTTTTGTCTGGATACATTTGTATAATCAAAAACATACTAAACTTTTGAAAAAATCTAGTCAGGAGCATAATAATTATCACGTTGAAAATAGCGACGAAAAATTCTCTAAATAAAAATTCCACAGAGTTGAAAGAAATTCTTATCTGCCATTGTATTCATTTTCGTAGGCCAGATTTTCATAAGGAACTAATATTCAACGTATTCATGAATTCTGACACAACACATTATTTTTAATAGTGAGAGCTTTGTTTTAGAAAAATGAAATTAATATGCTAACAATTAATATGTTTGGGTATGTAGATGAAAAACGGTGGATAGATAATACTCCGTAAACCCGAGTCCGATAACATCCCTATCGTTATTTGACGGGAATATTTTAAAATATTAACTTTTACATATCTTATGAGTACACATGGAATATATAATTTATATTACATTCAAACATTGCGAAAATCAAATACGTAGATATAAATTATGTGTGCTGTGCTTTCTTTTGTATACTGCTGCCATTCCATGTGACATGTGGCACTTTATATTATAGATAGTTTAATAAGATGTATGTACGGATGAAATAATTACTATTAGTCAAAATATCATTATTAATCCTTCATTTTTACAACGATTTCCAAAGGGAAATAAAATGGATTATATGAAAATGATTTTCTTTTTTTGGAATAATGTTTTTAAAGAAATACTCTGGGTATTTGCAAGTAGTAAGTAATTGTTAATCTTAAATAGTATATTACGTCATTACATAATATAAACTATTTTAACGATACATTTTCAATGGCGTGAAAGTGTAGGGAGAACGAGCGACAATGACGTAGATGACACCCATTTGTGCATCTGAAGTGTTAATTCATGTAGCAAATTGCTCCAAATGTGCCATTTATACTCCATATTTTGAACATAGGTACCTATTATTTAGCGCTCACTTGTATCTCCGTTCGTCGTTTAGTTGTATCTCATTTGTATCTCAATTGATTGTTTACTTGTATCTCAATTGTGTCCTTCACTTGTATCTCAATTGATAGTTCATTTGTATCTCAATTGTCCTTCACTTGTATCTCAAATGATAGTTCACTTGTATCTCAATTGTGTCCTTCACTTGTATCTCAATTGATAGTTCATTTGTATCTCAATTGTCCTTCACTTGTATCTCAAATGATTGTTCACTTGTATCTCAAATGATAGTTCACTTGTATCTCAATTGTGTCCTTCACTTGTATCTCAATTGTGTCCTTCACTAGTATTTCAACTGATCGTTTACTTGTATCTCAATTGTGTCGATCCGTAGATTAAGTCGGGCTTTTATAATTTTATTATGAATAGATAGAAATTGAGTATTTTTTCCTCAAAATATGTACCTATTTCATTATCATATAGGGTCATTTAAGAAAATTTCTTTTTGTAACATTTTGCTACATTAAAGTTAAGTAAATAGATAGAAACTAAGTAATTTTTTTTTCTCAATATATATATATTTCATTTTCAAATACGGTCATTTAAGACAACTTTTTGTGACATTGTGTTATTAAGTATTGTTTTATATTTACTATTATCATTCCTATAAAAACATATTTAAGTTGAAATTTCACCAGAACGTGGCACTCACTCGCGACTATAATACATGCACTAAATATTACCATGTTGTATGTTGTTAATATTAATATACATGGATACAGTCGCACCTTTTTCCCTGGTTCTCCGGCGGGGAATCGAACCCAGGTCTCCCGCGTGATCGAAGGGGATACTGATCAGTATACTACCGAAGAATTGGGGTAGGCAGAGGCCACTTCTTTCCATTAGCTACGATCATTTAATGTAGCAAAGTGGTTATCCGTGGCCCACTTTTCGCCCCTATAGGAAAGGTGTCGGATAGCGAACCACAACCATTATTAATATCATACATTGGGAGGTAATTCAAAATTTGAATTCTGCGTAATATGTCCATATGCAAAAGTGCTGCATAATGATTTGGCGAGATTTCACCTTTATGTATCAACTATATAGAACTGATATATAAGCATAACTGATTTAAGATTTGACATTTCAATGTTGATTACGTGAAATGTAATTAAATGAATTTTAGAATCTAGTTTTGTTTTTATTCAAAATTTGCTGTTTTCCGCAGCGCCGCCCGCAATTTCCCGGTCCTAGACAAATATTATCTCTACTTTAGAGCCACCTATCGGATCCTAGCGTAGCTATGAAGTATTGTGTCGAAATATTTTATAATATCCCATTAGTACGTACACTCAATCGATTAAGTCGATCAGAAGTTACGCAGTCATTAACATTTGCGTAACGGTTACCTCATCATTACCAGCCTGTTGAAGTCTACTGGGCGTGAAGCTGATCCATAAATTTTAGGTATTTGTCTTAATACCAACACATGGACGAAAGATACGTATACGTATACGTATAGGAATAGATAAAGTGACACTAATAGATATTGAGACGTAGAACTCCTCCAAAAATTAAATGCTAAGAAATAAAAGTAACATCACAAAATTATCACCTTTTAAAAGGCATAAAAATGTTTTTCATCACACCGCGGTAGAGAGATGATGCTCCTTGCAAAGAGACCGAAATATACCATCCGTATTTCACCGAAAACCGACATATTTATTAATCAGATGTTAAAACGCGAATTATAAGATATGTAACTTATATTCTTAAAATTTTAAATTGAGTAAGTTTCGTTCATATAGCGATTACAGATCAGGATCAGAAGGCAACATTATTTTAAGTTATTACTGAAACTTATTATTAAGTACGAAGTATTCTTCATCCTCTGTCTAAAAAGTACATATTAAGTATTTGAGTTTAGTAAGTGTTTGAGATCAAGGAATGTGATAAATTGAACTATGAATGACCTGGAGGCAAGTGTTAAAATAGACACGTTAAAAGTGCAGGGAGGAGTGTGACCAATGAATGGGGGCTCCGAAGTTACATCTATCATCTATCATACTTTGGCTCATATCAGCGTGTTTACTGCAGGTTCTGAGGTGTTGTAGGGAGCAAATTCTCCCCAATAAATGCTTGAAATGAGAGGCATCGAGGGGTATCCTTAGATCATACACAGTGGATCCCGAAGCCTTTCAGTGTCTTGATGAAAGCCACAATATTTTTAATCAGTAGGAATTTAATACGCCCCACAAACCGCGAGTTGTGGTACTCATTTGATTGATTTTTTGCATGATAAATAAGCATTAAAAATTCTTCGAACAGGCCTCTGACCAGCTACCTAATTACGTAACTTGCGAGAGCCGTGCAATCGCGAGATTTGTCCCAAAATCATCGAGTAACCAAACAACAGTGTTGCCTTTATTAAAGAATAAATGCACTAAACAATGTATTAAATTCATAGATTCTGACCTAACATTATTTTATTTAAGATATTACTACGAAAGGGTCTGGCTCTAGTAACAGTTAAAGAAATAAATGAACGATTACCAATCGATCTGTTACGTAATATGAATTTCGAAATAATTACTATATATACAGCCTTGGCCAAAAGTATTGAGCACCTTAAAAATTTCGCACGTGTAGGGAAAGTATGGCCA
>WUAW01009218.1:441-18951 GCA_017165845.1 Thaumetopoea pityocampa
GAGATGTATTGACGATATTATATAACATACTAAAGCAGATGTCCTGTTTTCCCGTACACCCTGTATATTCACGTACATAGGTGTGAACACGGAAATGTTAAGATGAGGATTAAACCCCAAATCTTTGCACACAAGGCATAGTGGTATAATGGATATGCCATTGCACCATGACTCAACACATCTCTACTTAACGGAGATAAAAACTGACATAGAGCTACCGCAAGTCGCGGGACCAGCCTACGGGCTTATCTGACACTCACTAAAAACTATTGGTGGTCTTCGATTAGACGGTCTACCGACGCTACTACCGACACTACCTGACTTGCAGCTTCACCTGCCTTTTCAAAACTGTAAATAGTATACTAATGAAATCGCCTATTAGAATATTTTCATTAGTCTCATGTTACAACATTCATAGTTATTTATTATTATAATATATAATATGATAGATAATACTTATAATAATATGGAAAAGGACTCACCTCTTGTGATACGGGTCTTCATAGTCAGGCATCAGTGTTATTGACATGTAATGTAACTT
Organism: Thaumetopoea pityocampa; assembly: GCA_017165845.1. Taxonomy (NCBI): domain Eukaryota; kingdom Metazoa; phylum Arthropoda; class Insecta; order Lepidoptera; family Notodontidae; genus Thaumetopoea; species Thaumetopoea pityocampa. The sequence continues at coordinate 983 of WUAW01009218.1, forward strand.
ATTCATATTCAGATTACTAGGACAATGATATTATTATTATTATCCATATATATCTTTATTCAAACATTTTTTATAAAATATACATATAAATTAAAAACTAAAATTTTTAAATATATTATATAAAAAATGGTACTCCGCCGATAACGAGGTCTACGACTCAAGCTACCGGTGGTTAGGGCTCCAGAGTGCGGAACTTCCTAACAATGCGGGCCGTGTCCAAGAGTATGCTGCCTTCGGTATCAGGCCCTTCATTCATCTGTTTGGTGAGAGCTTCTGAAGGTGTTAGTCGAAGCTCTTCACTATTAGACTGTTAACAGACACAACTGTCGGAATAATGATATTTATATTTCATATTATTATTATACTATCATCATCGTCAGTCTGCGGAAATCCACTACTGGACACAGAACTCCTCCTTAAAAAGGAGGAATTTTCCATAATCTCTTGGTTTGGCAGGCGTTTTGACGATTGCCGTGTATTTTGGTTGAATAACAGAATAACGCCGCTACCCTCGTGCATCCCTTTAGCTGTTTCTCACGACACTCACAGGAATCGATGAAATAACGCTAATATTATGCAGACGCTATACAATCTATATTAAATATTATGCTGTATTAAATTCTATTTTATGGAATCTGTTTACATTTCGAATATTCTAATTTATCACTCCTTTATTGATACAATTTTTGGGCGGAATCCATGTTATCATCAGCCCATGGATCATCAATCCTCAGGAAAGGAAGAGATTAGCCGTAATCTTCATACATAGCAAGTGTCTTGGAGACTGTAGCAGATGTTGGTAGGTTCGCAAGATAACTTTACTGCCCATTATTCTGGTGCATGCCTCAGCTGATTCTTAAGACATCAACGGGAAGAAATGAATCACCACACAGTAATAAAGAAGAAACCTCTAGAAGCTTGTGAGATTTGGGATCCTATTGCTCTAATGAAAGTTGTAGTTAAATATGTTGTCTTATTCAGTGGTTTATTACTGCATTTAACAAGAAAAGGCTTTTACCTGCCATCAATAGCTGTAAAGTGGGTCACATCCATGCCCAGTTCTTTGAAACTCAATTCCATCATTTGTCGTCGTTCTGTTCGTCGTTCCAAATTAATCATGAAGATTTTATTTAGCCCATACTTCCATTTTTGTGGATAAATAACATATTCTTCTAGGAAACTATCCAATGGTAATGGGCTGCTACGACTGATAGCCTCCAGTTTAATATTTAACAGTTGTTCATAATCATCCTTGAGAAAGTCATCTTCGTCAAGAGGGATGGGCACGAAACCATACAGATGCTCATTACATATGTGTAGAGTCACACCTGACCATAGGGAATAACATAAACACTATTTATTGTGCACCAGTAAAAACGGTTGAAGGATATTTATTATAGTTGAGTATCTAGCAGTATCCAAAAAAGCAATGATAGCCTAGTGGTATGATTATGTCCTGCCAAGGCTTAGATCTTTAATTCGAATCCAAGACATGCAAGACTGACTTTTCGTACGCGCATAATTAAACTTTTCGCTACGGCACTATGCTCTGTCGGAGTGACACCGTTGCACGAGCCACCGTGCCGCCAAGTGTGATCGATGTGCAGTATGCGTAAAAATAAAAACATCGCGGGTCCCATGGTCAAGTGGTATCACGATGACGTCGTCTATAGGCGACGCTCGTACACACAGGTCATCGCGCGGAAGTCGTCTATAGGCGACGCTCGTACACAACGATCGTCGCGCGGATGTCGTCTATAGGCGACACTCGTACACACAAGTCCTCGCGCGGATGTCGTCTATAGGCGACGCTCGTACACACAGGTCGTCGCGCGGAAATCGTCTATAGGCGACGCTCGTACACACAGGTCGTCGCGCGGCTGGCGTCTATAGGCGACGCACGTACACACTGGTTGACGCGCGAATATCGTCTATAGGCGACGCTCGTACACACAAGTCGTCGCGCGGATGTCGTCTATAGGCGACGTTTGTACACACAGTTCATCGCGCGGATATCGTCTATAGGCAACGCTCGTACACACTGGTCGTCGCGTGGATGTCGTCTATAGGCGACGCTCGTACACACAGGTCGTCGCGCGGAAGTCGTTTATAGGCGACGCTCATACACACTGGTCGTCGCGCGGATGTCGTCTATAGGCGACGCTCGTACACACAGGTCGTCACGCGGAAGTCATCTATAGGCGACGCTCGTACTCACAGGTCGTCGCGCGGATGTCGTCTATAGGCGACGCTCGTACACACAGGTCGTCGCTGCGTAGTCGTCTATAGGCGACGCTCGTACACAAAGGTCGTCGCCGCGAATGTCGTCTATAGGCGACGCTCGTACACACAGGCCGTCGCGCGGATGTCGTCTATAGGCGACGCTCGTACACACTGGTCGTCACGCAGATGTCGTCTATAGGCGACGTTCGTACACACTGGTCGTCACGCGGAAGTCGTCTACAGGCGACGTTCGTACACACTGGTCGTCACGCGGAAATCGTCTATAGGCGACGCTCGTACACACAGGTCGTCGCACGGCTGGCGTCTATAGGCGACGCTCGTACACACTGGTTGACGCGCGAATATCGTCTATAGGCGACGCTCGTACACACAAGTCGTCGCACGGATGTCGTCTATAGGCGACGTTTGTACACACAGTTCGTCGCGCGGATATCGTCTATAGGCGACGTTTGTACACACAGTTCGTCGCGCGGATATCGTCTATAGGCGACGCTCGTACACACTGGTCGTCGCGTGGATGTCGTCTATAGGCGACGCTCGTACACACAGGTCGTCGCGCGGATGTCGTTTATAGGCGACGCTCATACACACTGGTCGTCGCGCGGATGTCGTCTATAGACGACGCTCGTACACACATTTCGTCGCGCGGATGACGTCTATAGGCGACGATCGTACACACAGGTCGTCGCGCGGATGTCGTCTATAGGCGACGCTCGTACACACAGGTCGTCACGCGGAAGTCATCTATAGGCGACGATCGTACTCACAGGTCGTCGCGCGGATGTCGTCTATAGGCGACGCTCGTACACACAGGTCGTCGCTGCGGATGTCGTCTATAGGCGACGCTCGTACACAAAGGTCGTCGCCGCGGATGTCGTCTATAGGCGACGCTCGTACACACAAGTCGTCGCGCGGATGTCGTCTATAGGCGACGCTCTTACACAAAGGTCGTCGCCGCGGATGTCGTCTATAGGCGACGCTCGTACACACAGGCCGTCGCGCGTATGTCGTCAATAGGCGACGCTCGTACACACTGGTCGTCACGCGGATGTCGTCTATAGGCGACGTTCGTACACACTGGTCGTCACGCGGAAGTCGTCTACAGGCGACGCTCGTACACACAGGTCGTCGCTGCGGATATCGTCTATAGGCGACGCTCGTACACACTGGTCGTCGCGAGAATGTCGTCTATAGGCGACGCTTGTACACACAGGTCGTCGCCGCGGATGTCGTCTACAGACGACCCTCGTACACACAGATCGTCGCACGGATGTCGTCTATAGACGACGCTCGTACACACTGATTGTCGCACGGATGTCGTCTATAGGCGACGCTCGTACACACTGGTCGTCGCGCGAATGTCGTCTATAGGCGACGCACGTACACACAGGTCGTCGCGCGGATGTCGTCTATAGACAACGCTAGTACACACAGGTCGTCGCCGCGGATGTCGTCTATAGACGACGCTCGTACACACTGATCGTCGCACGGATGTCGTCTATAGGCGACGCTCGTACACACAGGACGTCGCTGCGGATATCGTCTATAGGCGACACTCGTACACACTGGTCGTCGCGCGGATGTCGTCTATAGACGACGCTCGTACACACTGGTCGTCGCGCGGATTTCGTCTATAGGCGACCCTCGTACACACAGGTCGTCACGCGAATGTCTTCTATAGGCGACGCTCGTACACACAAGTCGTCGCGCGGAAATCGCGTGGTAGACGCCTATAGCCTAACCCCCTCTCATTCTAAGTGACCCGTGTTCGGAAGTGGTACAGTACAGATGAGTTGATGATCTTAGTAGATAACGACTCAAACGTCTCCTGTCTACAGTCAAACTCACGACTTGAATCATGACCCTGAATCAGACTGATCATGATCTATAGGATTATATCGTAAGTTATCTGTTATTTTCCCAGGCCGCAACCATTAAAACATTTGTAATAAAATTTGAGGCATCAACAGATTTAATACCCAGGAAAAATTTATCATTTAACCATAAATAATTAACCATAACATTGTTTCTATTAATACAACAATAAAATAGTATACCATTCTTTTTAGCATTTACTGCAAATGCTATTATATCATCATGTGGTCCATCATAATTTGCAATCTTTGCTGGGTCATATGTAAGTTTATCGGAGACCACAGTCCTCAAAAGTATCAACACAGCTGTGTTGACCATGGGTACCTTAAAACAACCCAATTTGTCCCGGGTTTGTATAGGTTTGTAATCATCTGTACGTTTGTAATAGTAGTTTTCTGTCATTTCACACCTAAAAGTATAATAGACATTATTTACATGAAATAAAACTCTTTTTATAGGATTATATGGATTAATTATATTAGTTTATATTATACCTACCAGGACTACATATTCAATGGTTATGCTATAATACAGGAACCTTATATTTCTGATTTAAAAGTAACCTACTGTACATTGGTATCCCTTATAATTCCATAACAGAAAAAAGCCGCACAATATTAAAATTTGTATTGAAATTACATGTTTATCGCAATTTTAAAGTAAAAGGGATATTTTATATATACAGAAAATACGGTGCATTTGATAATCTAAGTTGCAGTTTTTACTAACCACAGTTTTGTAAAATATGGTTAAAAACCTTTTCGTTCAAATTAAATTGATAGAACAAGTTATTATTACTGAACTATTATTATAATAATAATAATACTGAACTATTATTACTGAACTATTATTACTGAATTATTATTGATACAATTATAAACTTGCTTCCATATTTATAAACTTCACTAATGGATTACTGCTGCCACACTTTTAACTTATTTATAGAGATATAAATATAATACATACCTAAATAACAACTATTTCAGGAATTAGTGTTCAATTTAATTTCACCTTTATAGATAGGTACTTTAACATCATGGAAAAATATATTCACGATAGATGAATGGCTGTAGCCCTGGGCGATAACTAACATCTGATGATTTAAACAATACTAACCAGAAGTTTGAGTACAGTCCATCAGACACAAGCATTGGAGCTGCAACTTCTAAATGTTTGGACACCAATATATGTAGGGTTGAAGGATTTGTTAGAAATACATCAGCATCAATCATCTAGAAAAATAAATCAATTATTTATTCATTTGTCAAACATTTAATGTGTTTTGCTGAAAGCATACAATATATTTGGTGCACACAGTTTTATATTAGGTAGTTGGCTATATCTCATTAACTATTTGAGCCTAGAAAGTATAATAATTTTTGAAGTAATACCAATCTATGTGCTGGTATATAGATGTTTATCAGAATTTTCCTATATTGCATACATGAAATATATTTTCAAAGTAATACCAATCTATGTGCTGGTATATAGATGTTTATCAGAATTTTTCTATATTGCATACATGAAATATATTTTCAAAGTAATACCAATCTATATGCTGGTATATAGATGTTTATCAGAATTTTCCTATATTGCATACATGAAATATCTTTTCAAAGTAATACCAATCTATGTGCTGGTATAATATAGATGTTTATCAGAATTTTCCTATATTGCATACATGAAATATCTTTTCAAAGTAATACCAATCTATGTGCTGGTATATAGATTTTTATCAGAATTTCCCTATATTGCATACATGAACTATCTTGTCCCGGCAACAAATGCAAGAGATGGCCACTTTTTAGGTAAATTAACCCAAAAATTGGCCATAATTTTGAAATACGTTCAAATAACCTTGCAAGTTTTTAAATACCTATTACATAATACCCCATTCAAGGTATAAGTTAACTTTTTATCTCCTTTTTTGTCTAGAAGATAGCTATAAGATTTTTTTCAGTGCCTTCCTCTTAGTTTATTATTAATCTGAATAAGAATTTTTACAAAACATACAGAGAATACAAAACTTTTAGGGCATGATAAGACTGTAAGGGTTCCTGGTTTGACTACAACATAACCTTTAAATAAATGTCAGATATTATTTAACAAGCTTAGAGCTAAAACTGACTTATATAAATAAGCTACTTCATAACCATCCACATTTCCCTGAAACAATCTCAAAAATAAGAGTTCTGCCATAAATAGCATATTGCTGTAATGTAAACTAATTGAAAGGTTTATGCTCCCATAAAGAAATTTTATGAAACATCCACAGAAGAGAAACCTCTTAAACAAACCTTTAAAAAAATAACTCACAAAAATATAATCAGCCCACATCTTTCTGGCAAAGTCTAATGCTTCCTCTCTTAACCGAATAACATGTTTGAAGTGTTGAGTACTCCAATGTGTGGATCCCTTCTCATCAGAATGCAGGTGCCCAGTTGTTATATTTGTAGTAACATAAACCCCACTGTACTCCACTGCATACTTATCAACCCATTTTTCCACTATTTCCACACTTTGATCTTCATTATAATCACTATACATCCTACAAATGATATTAATGATGTAAATAATGGTTGAAGGATGTTAAATACTCAATTTGTGTTAAACTATGAACACAACAGAACAAGGGTGCATTGTAGTTTAACATCAAAATGTATTTTAGCTTCAAATACAAAAAAATAAAGAATGTTGCTAATATTAAAAAAAAAAATAGGACACCTAATCATTTGGATGGAACATTTCCTCGAAGGAGAAAAAATTCTTTTGATAAATCATGAGAAGTCACCAGGCTAGTTATTAGAGATCACTAACAGTCAGGTTTTAGTGAATTAAGTCTCATTTACATACAAATTATTGCTAGAAAAATGATAAATTACTCTATTAGCATTCTAGTTTTAGTCACTGTGTGTACAAACAATACTACGAATAAAAAAATGTTTCCAAGCTGATTTATCTGTACCTTATTTCTTGATATACTTGACAATTTTTTTGCAGTATCAGAAAATGAAATTTTATTTATTTTTTACGCAAAAACAAGACAAAGTACAAATAAAGTAATTTTAGGAAACAGGCCTTTAAAATGTTAGTTTATTTAGGAAATAACATTAGTGTTTTCTTATGTCCAGAAAACATGATCTTGTATCTCAAAACTTCTAATGGCCAACCTTTTTGGGATATGAACTATGAGTTATTTTTATGAACTATGAGTTATACCTATGACTATAAAACTTTCAGTAATTTTGACTATTGCCACAACTGAAGCTTATTGACATCAAAAAATTTTTAATCAACATGAAATATTTTTTAATTGATAGAAGACAAGTGGCTGTAGTGTATTTTAAAAATGACATTTGGGGCAATCAACACTTGTTTATTATTTTTTATTTAGTGGCACTTGCCGGCAACTGTAGCGGGCTCACTTCGCTCACTGGGCTCGTGCATTTTCTACAGCAACCTAACACTCTTCCTTGCTTCACTTGTCGTCGCACCTATTTTTGGCCATTTATTGTGTTACTTTGTCCTTAACAAAGATTTTTACACCCACCACTAACAATGTTAAATATTTTTTTTCGAAAGTGCTTAAATTCTTGCAAATGTGACTTTTAAAATACACTATAGCCACAGATCCTCTATCGACTAAAAATTATTTCATGTCAATTAAAAGTTCTTTCATGTCGATTAAAAATTATTTCATATTGATTAAAAATTATTTCATGTCGATTAAAAATTATTTCATGTCGATTAAAAATTATTTCATGTCAATAAGCTTTAACGGCGGCAATAGTCAAAATTACCAAACTTTCTACTGAAAACAATTATTACAAGACATAACTGCAATGTTGTACACATTAGTGTTTTCTCAAAAGATATCGAAAATTTTGAGTTATCACTGTCAACTTTTCCTTAGTTTATTATAATTTTGTCAATGAAAGTGCAGAAAGTTCAATGTCATTAATTTAGGTCACCTATATATATATATTTGAAAATAACGCAAATATATTTATAGACAATTTATTGTTATTACTTACCAAATATATATTCGGTCCTTAGGATACTCTAAATTATATATGCAACTTAAAAAATACGGTAGTGTGTGAGCTTTATTCCGAATAAGTACGGATATTCCCACAGTCGGTAATTTGTACGTAATGTTTCCAGTTTCATCACCACAACAAAAGTGAATATTAAACAAGAATAAGTTTATGAACCAAATATAAATTAGCCGCGTAAGTCCCATCTTAATAAGTTAGAACAAACAAAACATAGAACAAATATTAATAAATATATACGTTATTTATTCAGAATTCTAAACGTAGGTAAATAAACTTTAACATAACGAAAACATTTAAATAACTAACCGGTAAATGAAGTAATTCCCACTACAGAATTGTCAGTGATTGTCAGAAATACGAACAATTTTTTTTTTCAAAATTTCCCTTTTACTGAGATAGCAAAAGGATCTAAACCCATACAGCCTTATCAGTCGTATATTATTTTTATAAGCCACTAAATGCAGGTGTACCTATAACATCTTTATTGCTTCTTGGGAATTCTGAAGTCAATCCAACGATTACTATATTGACTGGGCATGAGTTTCTGCAAACCTATTGTTTTAAAAAAAATAAAGTATTTTGCTATGTTAATCACAGTTTTATCCAAATGTTTCAATATTTTTCGCAATTGTTAACTATTAATACACAAAACAACACCAAATTTATATATTAAAGGTCACAATATTAATATAAAACGTTAAAATAAAAAAGTGATCCTTCACTCGAGTTGCCGCCTAAACTCCGAACTACACACAAACTAGAATACGACATAGTCACAGTAAATATTAATAGTACACAGTAGACTATAAGCCGTATTATACAATGCAATAGATTTATTACCTATATATTTGATTTAATTTTTTATATATTTTTTTTATACACACGAGCAAATACCCTCAAAAAACCTTTCTGTGAAAACAATATCGAAACGAATTGTAAAATGAGGTAGTTATTAATATTTTAAAAATAGATACAAACATAGGTTGGCTTCTTTAAACTACCCCCCCCCCCCCCTTGCAACCCCACACCATTTATAATATAATAACCATTGTTAATATAACAATTATTAATAATATTTATTATATAATAACCATTATTAATTTAGAGATATCTATATCTAAGAACAATCGTTGTACCTTTTTTGTTACTTAACAATTATAAGGTAATTGTTAAGTAACTACCAGATTTGAAATATTTCTTATTTGTTACTGAACGCATTTATTAAATTATTTGTTTTAAATTTTAAATAATATTGCTTATTGATAAAAATGTATAAATAATTCAGTAAACCACCCCACTATCAGAATATTTGTTACAGAGAATAAATAATTTAATAAGTACACAAGTCAATTCCAAACGTAATTGTAATTTTAAAAATATATGAGCACATAAAAAACAAACAATGTGTGTTAGTTATACATATATCAAATACAAAACTATATCTTCCCGTCGCTAAAGTGGCTGCCCTGCTGACACCTTGAGGTGTGGGGCGGAGCTTATGGCAGGGTTGCACGCTGGCCCTTCCTCTCCATGCCTAAGTACTATTTATTTATTTTTATAGTAGTTGGCTGATTTTTTGGTTATGGAGATTTTATTCAGAAAATCTTAATACACCGAGGTCATCGCGCGGCACATCACGCGCCTATCATTCTTTTTTATATATTTTTTTATATAATATGTATTACTATCATTTTAAATGTAGGTATACATTAGACTTTATATATAAAAATAATTCTAAATCTACTTGTTACATATTATTGCACTAGTGACGTTGTGCGTGTAAGCAGCATCTTACATTTGGAAGCGATTTGCTTCGCTTATTAAGTTTGTACATACCACATGTTCCAATGTTCTGACGTCGCTCACTCTTATCGTGCCATTGGAATATCGGGGTAGCGTTGCCCACATTTCCGCATTTTCAGCCATGATACCGCATTCCACTTTTAGACTAATATGGATTCACGTTTGGGTAATTCTTCGGATTAGGTCCATCGAAGCTACTTGAAATATATTTTAATTGATAGAGGACTCGCGGCCATAGTAAATTTTAAAAGTCTCACTTGGGGCAATCGATACTTGTTTTTTACTGTTTATTTAATGGCACTTGCCAAATCGCTGACACGGCAGGCTCGCTTCGCTTGCGCGGGTGTACGTTTGTAACAACCTAACATGCTCCTCCTCACTTCGCGTGGCACCTATTTTTGGCCATTTGTTGCATTATTTTGTTCTTAACGAAGATTTTTACACGCACCACTACAGTAAAATGGAAAGTACTACAATAAATATGGTAGCTTCAATTACGATATGATTTTAAACACGTCCAGCATGACTCCCACGACTCCATCATCCTCGCGCTTCTCGATGCGAGCCGGAACAGCACGTCCTAATTCCCCTAGTTACCGCCTTCCCCGACGGGGCCGGTGAAACCCCCGCCCCATTCTGCTTTCTGCCTCCTCACCGAGGCCCGCAACCCCGATGAACCCCCCTACGGCGGCCGTCCAAGCCGAGGCTCAAGACTCTCTCGAGATGTCCTCCTGCTAGCCGCCCCACTTCTCAGCCGTTAAGGCTAGGTTGGAGCGCACTTGGCGCTCGCCATCTTGTTCGGTGATGCTGTAAAGGCCTTTGGGCCAACAGCATAACTCACATTGAAAAAAAATATGATTTTAAGAATTTTTTTTTTCTCAAAAGTGGTTAAATTGCCCCAAATGGGACTTTTAAAATTTACTGTAGCCGCAGCTCCTTTATCGATTAAAATATATTATATTTCAAATCAACAAACCTCGTTGGACCTAATCTGGAGAATTACCAGCTTTTGATGAGCTGTGTAATAAATCAAGTCTTAAAAGACTTTCTAATCATTTTTATCATTAGAAATCACATACATCAACTTTAATAAAATATAATTGGATTTGGACCCAACCATGGAATTCATTTGTTTAAGATTTATAGGAAGCCCTGCCTACATAGAAGTAGAATCTTGGCATAAATACCTTGTTCATCATATCAAGAGTAACAACTATTTGCTTGTTTAAATTAAGTACTCTTTTTTGGTTTATTAACATAAAAATATTGGATAAAAAATAGCTTCAATCGGTTCATATTTGCGGGATTTGTGTGAACATACATAAACATACACCCGCAGCCATATCAGAAATCTGACTATGTACATACTAGGACCGAACCAATTGTTACTCTCGAACGTTATAAACGTTTCCAGGGTCAAATTTTTTTTTGAGCATTTTAAAATATATTGGCATAAAGACAAAACGCTATTTTTAATTTATTTAAATTTGTAGCAAACTCTTTGCCACAAACTGCATTATATTTCCATAACCTAAGTCTTTTTCTTAATTTATGGTGTTTGACCAAACCTGAATCTATTTGGGTGGGAATTAATATCCAAATATCACAAATATAAATTTATTTTTCCACAGCTAGTATATCTAAACTACCATAAATACAAAATTTAAAGTAAACATAGAAACTGCATGAAAATGAATGAAAATTGTTTAAAAAAATTGTAAATACCTAAAGGTACATCTGAAGAACCTTATCACAAATGTAAATATAATGTAAAAATTAACTTGGTAACAAAACTCATGAGAGACCAGTATTATAATAAATATCACAGGATGAAGGTTTTCTACCCTTGCAGTAGCACCCGATATTAGATGTGGAACTGGTAGGCAATGTACGGAAAGGAAACCGCAACGGACGGGAAGCAGCGGCTGTGAGCTGATCAGCGCTAGCACATGGTTCAGGAGGACGCAATCGACGATCTCGTTCTATACGTCTTCTTTCGAATCTTTGCGCATGCGCCACACTTCTCTGTAAACCTGAAAGACTCTCAGTCCGGGCTGGGAAACGTTCTAAGCTGTTCGAAACGTCGCCAACATCGGCCGTGTCGGTATCCACAATTTCCTTATGATCTAAAACCATCCCGATGTTTAACTTAATATTTGTAGTGCCATCTCTAAAAATAAGATATACAGTCGCTTGATCTAGGACCTTAAGAGAGAAATGCTCATTGATTTTTAAAGCTTTCATTTTGATTTGAAACGGCTTGAATGTTTGGGTTAACTTTTTGCTTTTTTCTTTAATGAAATTGTCAAATTCTATGGCGAGCATTTCTTCATTGTCTGTTCGCATTTTGCTTTTGTCAGCCGATCCGCCAAGTTTTAATATTTGAGGATCTTTATGTGCCATTTGAGTATCTACCATGACTTGCTGAAGTACAGGGGGATCATTCAGTGTATGCCATTTCCAGTGCGATATTGGGCCTATTCCACGGTCGAGGACTACGCCTTCTGTCTGATTATATTTCAATCTGTTAAAGGCATTACACAGATAATAATATTTTAATAGATTCCTTTACATATTGAATTATTTTGCTAGGTGAACAATAATAAATGAAAAAAAGTATCAGGTAACCCAAGTAAATTTCAGTTACCGCCAGCATCGATTATCATGTTTCAGAATTGATATAGGTACTTTGAAGTGTTTGATTTCTTATATCAATACATTTCTTTCTTTGAAAATGATCTCGATCTACCCTATCCCCTTCCTACCTCATAACTCAGCCCTAAGAAGCACTACTTGAATATGTTAAGCAAGATATGGAAAACTATTGGACGCACTATGAGGGTTCCTGAAAATCAAACGAAGAAAAATTTATTCAGAAGGCAGTTCCTATATAATAATTGCAGGCAGTAGAAAAATAAGAAGACAGTATAAATAACCTTATCTTGCCACCATGATCAAATACAACGCCATTGCCCAAGTAGTCGAATGTTGCGAGGATCGTGATAGGACGTGATCGACCGCGCTCATCTGGTTCACCACTACTGTACACCACGAATCGCTGCTGAGCGTTAACTTCTGGAAACACAACACCCGACAACTGACTTATATTATACATACCTACCTACACGTAAATAACATTTTAAAACGAAAAGAATTCAAATTAAAACTTAATTAAATAGTATAGAGCGTTTGCCTTTAACACGTAAAATCGCGACATGAGCCACGCTGTACCACCTCGGGTCTACGCTCCTTAGTACGCGTGTATTTACTGATTGGGGTGGCACGGACTGGATGTCAATATTGTCCGTCACGCAGATACTACTGGTTTATTTCTTCGACAAGTAACATGGGCTTACGTGTCAAACGTTAACGAAGTTAACGACATGGTTAACGAAGTTAACAGCTAAAAGAAAAACTTTGCGACATGGAATATAATCTCCCTAAACAGTCGCTGCCACCAATTAATGGAAGTAAATTTTATACGACGTCGAGTGCAATGTTGCCTCGTTCGAATTAAACCTGTACATAAAACTTATTCTTTATTGGAATTAATATTATCAATGTAAGTGAAATCAATCTACCCGCCTTCTGCATTATAATAATCTAAGGCAAGGTGTCCATTTTTGTAATACCAGCGGCCGCGGCCATTGTCATCGAATTCTGCCAACTTTTCTCCACTGTCATACTGTATTAGCCGCTTATTCTTGTTGTGTTTGAACCAATCGAACTCAGGTTGCGCTGGCCGCATACGATACACATTCATCTGCAAATCACAGAACCAAATGTTAACATGTCGCTCATCCAATAGAACAATGACGTAATTTTTTTGGTCCACCTGGACCACTTTGGCAATTAAGTATCTAGAATATCGAATACCTTTAATTATGTATTAATGGTGTATTAATTCCGTGTATCCTTCATTTAATTAAACGAACTGGAACGTGTTGATCATTATATCAAATTTTTAATTTTTAAAATTTTTGTCCAAATAAATTATATGTATGCACAGAAGTTGTGTACCAGTATAATTATATTCAATTTATGTTTTGTCTTCAAAATATTTGATGTTTATGATAATGTCCCAAATGGAGATATTTTCAAAAATATCAAATATTTTCAAAAGAAAAACATAACACTGATTAAGTAACAAATCGTTACTATAACTTGTAAATTATATATTTATCTATTGTATTTTATTATAATATAAAAACCAAACAAAAATAAATGACAATTCTGTTCCGTTCAACTTACAAATTTGTTCGCTTGTTGTAACGAAACGAAGCATAGAATATACACTTTCTCATCCACAATACTGACCGATACTGATTGATATATCGCTCATCCAATAGAATAATGACGTAATTCCAAAAAAGTTAAAATTTTATTTTGTCCTCCTGATTAGGGGATTTTCTTGCCCTCTGCAGTTCAAATATGGACAAATATGGACTGGAGATGAAGAGTTGCGTTTTAGACGATTACCGATGACTGCCGTTTTTCTGTACAGTTATTTATTTACTAAAACTTCACACTCTAGAAGACTAAATAAAAAAACAGAAAGTGTCATGAGTTCTAAGGCTTCTAATCTTTAAGTAGTAGTAGCAAAGTTAGTTTTATGATGCAAAGTATTAAAGCACAAAACGGGCGATTTCAAAAATAATAATTTTTAATATTATAAGACAATGCTCAATTTGGTGAATCTAAATGAAAAGGTACATATAATATGCTATTGATATACCAGTGTACAAAATAAAAATGTTAATCCCTTAATGTTCCCTAGCAAATTATATTAATGTTTTAATATACTCCGAGTAAATGATTGTATATTATTATAATTATTTATTGAAAAGTTATATATTCTACAATTATGATCCCAATCCCTACTTCTCCACGTAATATTTATTACAAGTAGTTAAACTATTATAAGCAAATAAATTTTTATTAAGCACTGATAGCATAATGGTACGAATATGCTTGCCGAATCTTAGAATTTGAGTTCGAATCCAAGGCATACCCCTGATTTTTCGAAATAATGTGCGTATTGATAATTTAATAATTATCACTTAATTCGACCTGTGAAGGAAAGGATTTTAAGGAAACCTACATGCTCGAGAGATTTTCTTAACAACCTGTGATTCTATCAACCCACATTAGGCCACTGTGATGGATTATAGCCTAACGCCTCTCATTATGAGAAGAATCCTAAGCTTGGCAATGGAACTGTAGACGGACTTTCACATATTGATTAATAAACGGATGTACAGGATTTCTCGTGCGGGTTAGTTAAGGAACTGGTAAGTAACTCGAGTAAATTTTCTTCCGTAAAATACTATTCTGTGATCCACAAAAAAAGCTAGTTAGAGTATTTTAATAATAAAAATAATTACTTTTCTCACTACTTTTTCGGTGGGTAGCATTGTCCAGCCTTTATCAATGAAGGAGCGATCCGAGAGGGTGTAACGTATAATACCTTTCGTAAGTTCTGGGTCCGGAGGCTAAAAGAGAGTAGATCTGTTATTATTACACATTTTATTATAACTTGGGATACGATTCTGCAGTGGCGACGTGAAACTAACATGATAAACCCAGAAAGTAGGTATTATTCGTGCTGTTAAAGAAAATGATTACAAATGCAGGGCAGCTTATAGATCTCTACTGTCAGTATAAGAGAATTAGGATAGCAAGTTAAAAACGCTTAAATCAATGCCTGAATGATTGTTTGTTGTGATCATTACCCACAGCGAGTGTGAGTATTCATAGCGACAGTCTACAAGTGAGAACCGAATAAAGATGCCTTCATTTGTAATCCCATTATTTGCATGACTAGTATCGACTTAAGTTTTGTACAATCATATATGTCACAGGAACGTATCTTTAATGATAACGTAGTTTTTACTTTTTTTTTTCAGTATTTGCGTTCTTGTATGTATAATCGACGTACTTATATAAATTAGGTATCAGAGGTAAAATTGCAAGAGTATTGATGTGCCTGTAAGTTATCGTGCTCTGTGAGAGTAGAAATGTTTTATATCATACTTAAATGCTATTATATTTACGCTGTTCTTAGTACAGAGGTGATATTGGTCCATGGGCTCTATAAGTGTATGAAACTTCATAGACCTCAGGTTACTTTCACCGGAGAATTAGTACCATTTTATAAATTTTCTGAGCTGTAACATTGGTATGAAAGTAATTCAGAAATGTGGGGCTTGGTTTTTGATTACATGTTCATAATTATTTTTATGTTGTTTGGATATTGTAAAAATGAATTGACAAATTAATAAATTACTAATTATAGGCATGCATTCAAACAGTTTGTATTTTTATAGACACCAATAATGTCTTGCGGAAAGTATCAGTAAAATTTTCGTTTCTTATAGTTGAGACTAAATAGCTCCATGAGACACAGTAATAATGTGCTAATAGTAGGGCTGTAGAATCTTTCATTGTATATCGTCCATGTAAAAGGCTATAGCTCTCACTAACGTCACTGGGACGGTGAGAATAAAGTTTATATATCGGGTTATCAAATCATTTTTAATTTGAAAAACACTCAGATTATTTGTTAAATAACAGTAATAGTCAAAATTATGGAAGTGTGTGAATTATAAAATTGGTTGAGTAAGAGACAATATTGCAAATACTCTACAAATAAAAAGTTGACTGAAAGTATTGGGAAGTGGATGATAATTATAATTTGAGATTGTTTTCTTGTACGACTGTTGACTTTTGAGAAGGTGTGTTTTTAATACTCTATGCTAAGTATATAATTAATAAAACATGAATTGATATTTTATTAAATTTTTGCTATTTTGATTACACTTGATATTTTAATTTATATTTTGCAATTTATGGGTAAACATCATTTTATTATTGCCACACATTGTAGCCGATTCTCAGTTAATTCGGTAATGTCATTTCTGTTGGCCTATATATACCATGCTTACAGTATTAACAAGTACCTACTTGCACATTCGTAAAAAAGGATCCACGGATTAAAGTGATTTATATTAATAATGTTTTTACATACAGACATACATGCAGTCATGCCTTTTTCTTCGGTTCTCTGACGGGGATCGAACCTCGGCCCAGCATAACCGCCGGGGTTAATGACTACTATACTACTAGAATTAAGGTAGGCAGAAATCACTTCTTACGGTTTGTTACAATGAGTAAAGTGGCTATCCGCAGCCCACTTTTCGTAGGAAATCAAACGTGTTGGGTGGGAAACCACGAAGCCTTCATTTTATAAAGTTCAAAATTGTTAAAATTCCTCATTGCATTCCTACAGAAAGAGGATGAGGTAGGAAAGGTATCTTGAGCAAGGAATATGGAATTTGGGAAAAGGACTACAGGATATAGGATACTACTGTCTCGGAAGGAGTAAGAAGAGACAGTAGTAGTTCAGGAGGCCGGGGTCGCTTACCCGTATTGTCTATTTACCGGATAGGC
This sequence comes from Thaumetopoea pityocampa, assembly GCA_017165845.1. Lineage (NCBI taxonomy): Eukaryota > Metazoa > Arthropoda > Insecta > Lepidoptera > Notodontidae > Thaumetopoea > Thaumetopoea pityocampa. The sequence goes on from WUAW01009218.1 coordinate 18,412, forward strand.
TAAAAGGTACTCCCTGACCATAATAATATTTATATTCTATTAAAAAATAATATCTATGAAATTGATTAGATAAATTGTTTTTATATGCCTCTATTTGCGATGTTTAGACTTTGCGACTTTTGCAAATTGAGAGAGTTCTCTGACGTACTTTTTATATTTATTTATTACGTGACTAATAAAATGGACTTACAGGTTCCTGTGATTTTTTACTTTTAGACATTTCTGCGAAATAAATGCAAAGTAAAAGATAATAATAAAATAAAATACTCAGAAATAAAAAAAGTCAAAACCAGTGATTCGCTGTTAAAATAAAATCAACTGTCATATTAACAATTTTATAAATGGTAGTAACACTAGTTGGCCAGTGCGTGGCATAATTGTGATAGACCTACTTCTTGAAAATAAAAATATTTTATATTAAAACAAACGGATTTCGCGAGTTGATAGTATTAAAATTAATGATTTAAAATAATGGTATATTGACAAGAAGATCAAAACAATACAAATGATAATTATTTATTTATTTAATATTCTCTTGGG
>WUAW01009218.1:18980-30384 GCA_017165845.1 Thaumetopoea pityocampa
TGTGTGTGTGTGTGTGTGTGTGCGTGTGTGTGTGCGTGCGTGCGTGCGTGTGTGTGTGTTATCAAACATTTATTCATGTGTGTATTATCAAAAATTTTCACCGAATACATGGTAATACTACTTACAAAAAAGCAATTGAGTTTCAAGTAGTCGATATACTTGCCGCTTTCGCAGATTTTCCTGTTGACAAGGGATGTTCACCAATATCTTCTGGAGTAGCTTGTATTACATCTTGCCGTTCTTTCAGCATTGGTGTAGTATTTACGTCAAATACTGATTGAAATAATAAAGGCACTATGTCTTTTACTTTATTTTTTCTAATAAGACATGGAGGTATATATTTAAAAATATGTTCTCCGATTATAACATCAGATAATATTTGTCTAGTATGTTCGAACTCAATACTTTCAATTGCAAGTTCCAAATCTGAGTCCTCACAAACGATACAATCTCTAAGTTTTAGATATTGATGATGTCTATGCGCAAGAATGGTTGAGGGATCCACATGACCTGCTCTTTGTTCATTTCGTGGTAATGAAGCAACTTGTCTCATTCGAACTAATTGCAAAATTAAGTCATCAGGAGACGGTCTACGAACTTTTATTTGATTCAGTTTTAACTCTTTCATTTCAGGTTGTTCAGATTCTTTATCGGGCTTATGGTCAATTTTCGATGTCTGAAGTTCACTCTTAGGTTGTGTTTTTATAGGTTTATGCACAACATCAATTTTTTGATTAGCGTTATATGCTACTTTTTTATCCGCCGTATCATGTATTTCTTTACGCTCTGCTTCTAACAATTTCTGTTGTTTGGTATCCGGATATTGATCCTTTTCACTTTGATTCAACTTCTTTAGAAGTTGTATTAGAGTAATCTGATTTTCTTCAGATTGTTCTCTGTGATCCTCTTTTTGTTGTAACAACTGTTCTTTTTCATTCTTGGATCGTAACTCCTTATTTAACAATACACTTTTCTTTTCTTCCTTATTTTTCATCATTGTCTTTTCAACCTTATCATTCTTTTTCGTTCCTTGTTTGTTCTCGGGACCATCTTCTAATTTAGTATTTTCTTTGTCTTTAAATTCCATTATTTTCAAGTCTTTTAAAGTATCAGTTTTGTACAGTCCTAATGGCGTATTACTTCCGTTTGATTTTACAGATTTTTCGGATTTATCCTTTGTAGTTTTTTGATTTTTTCCTTTTAGCATTAAATCTTCGACCTTCTGTTCTTCATGGTGTGATATTTCTTCCTTTCCTTTTTTTATCTTTTCCATATCTTCTTTATCTTTTTGTAAGGTTGTTTTCTTTTCTTTCCTAAGATTTTCTTTATTTTCTTTTTGTAATTTCGCTTCGTCTTCCTTCCTACTTTTTTCTTCTTTTTCTTTATGCAATTTACCTTCATTTTCTTTTTTTAACTTTTCTTTTTCTTTGAAAGTATTTTCTCCAAATCCTTTTTTTGATTTCTGTTTATCATCTTGTTTATACACTAATTTTTTATTCAAAAAGTCTTTAGCTCGCTTTTTATCTTTACCGGCTACATTTGTTTCATTACTTTTTTTCTCTAAGGCGATTAGACTAACATCTTTCTTAATTCTGTCCTTTGTTTTAGAAGGTATTAATTCATTTTCAATATTATCTTTTTTCCTCTTTATGCCATTTAGAATACCTTTTTCATTTGATTTAACTGGACTTTTCATTTGGTTCAGTTTTTGTTTTTCTTCTATTATATGTTTGTTTTCAAGCTCTTCACTGGCTTTTCTTTTTTCTTCTTCTAATCGACGTAATTTTTTCTCTTCTTCAGCGATCTTTCTTTTTTCCTCTGCAAGTCGTTGTTTTTCAGCAACAATAATAGCCCTTTCTTCGGCAAATTTATTTTTCCTTTCTATTTCAGCTTTTTTTTCAATTTCTTTCCGTATTTTATTCTCTTTGATTCTTTTTTTAGTTTCTTGTATAAGTGCAGCAGAACTTTGAACGTCCAATTTTTGGAGCGACTTTCTTTGTATGCTTTTCGAGGGGAAAAAAATGCTTAACTCTGTTTCTAAAGAGTTTTGCGCAGCTCGAGAAATAAAAGATATAAGAGTTTCTGCTGAATGTTCTTGTTGATTGTTGGTATTGTTGTTGTTGACCTGTTTTTGTTTTTCATACATGAAAGATCCAGCATCTTTTGGCATTATCTTTTTTTCTTTATTAGTTATGAGCATTTTCAATGGCTCATGATCAGACTTTATGTGAACTGTTCTAGATTTTAATTTAGTTTGATAAAGTGACTTCTCTTTTTTCTCATATTTATGGTGTTCATGTGCTTCTGAGACATAAAGTTGGTTCTCTTCTGGCAAGTATTTTAAATCTACATTTGATATATATTCTTGATCTTCATCAGCATGTGACCCTAGAAAACCTAAGGATTTGCCAAAAGTACGTTTATGGTCTTTGTTAGTTTCATTCATTACAAAGTTTGATTTATGGGTATATGACTCTAGAATATTATGATATTGCTTTTTTACTGGAGTTTTTAGCAAATCTTCACCGAAAAGGGATTGAATTTTATTTACTTCCGAAACATCTATTTTTTGTAATGCTCTTGGTGCTACACCTTGCGTGTACTGGTGAAAATTTGAAAACCTTGTGGATTGAATCCCTGGCACATATTCTTGACTTATACGATATTTATGTTCAGGATTCAATATTTTTCTAGCTAAATGTTTTTGTTTTATATAAACATTTTCTTGAGATTTTGTAGGACTCAAAACATCTATCCTTTTATCAAATGCATATAGTCGTTCTTCAACATTTTCACGGTTCGTAGCTTTTGGTGTATAAAAGAGTGATCCAGGAATATTAAAGTCTGACCCATTTAATTCGGGTATATTAATATATGTTTCTTCTTCAATATTTCGATGTTTAGCATGTTCAATTGAATGCAATGAATCTGAAATATATGAGTCTGACATAGACCTTTCCGAAATAAATATTCTGTTTTGACTTCCTTGGATTTTCAAGAGTAGCGCTGGTATATCAGGTTCTGATCGATTCAATTTTTTTACGACGTGGCCGGCAACACTTGTTACTTTAGTACTTTTTACCTCGGCGGTTGATACATCACCAAAAACATCATTAACGCCGGTGCCACATATTCTCACTGCATCCTTACAACTTTTTTCTCTACTCCTAACTTCCACAAATTTTTTAACAATATTTTTACAATCATAACATGATTTCGGGAACTGCTTTAAATAACATTGATGACAAATCCCTAGTATATTATTTTCACCTATGATTGGTACACCTTTGAGGAATCTTCGAACTCTTTCAAATATAGCTTTACATCGTTGACAGCTAATTTGGATAGATTCTGAAAGAAAAATATTTGTTTTAAACCGAATACCTATATATCATTGATGATACAGTGTAATCTGTCAATTGATGTTCTAAAATTCTATTTTTTTTGACAAGCGGCTTTAAACTTAAATTGTAGAAGTACATTTAATTGAAATAAAACACAGCTTTTCACAAAGACAGACAATTCATTGAGATAAAAAACTTGTTTAACTACCTAATATATAAAATGAAATTTAATACAAAAAGCGAACTAACGTCTTTTAATATATATTAAATATGATTTTATTCCGAAAAATAAACAAATAATAATAATAACCAATTAAAATAAGGAGCTTTAATAGCCTTTTGGTTTTATTTTTGATGTGTAGACCTCTTCTGCCATTGCATTTTTAGCCGGTGTGTAATTACGGTCGATAACCTTAAATAACTTATTAATTTAGTGTGGCTTATATATAATTTAAATTGCTGAAATGATCCACGATTATTATGAAACTCTTTTATTAGAATAAGAAAGCTGAGAGTTCGTAGCAAACGTTTATATCACAATTCTTTGTAATAGACAAGATTTCCATATAAATCTAGAATGTTACATAAATTATTTATAATTATTCGAATACATATTTTATTTTGTCCTTAAAAGGTTAACTTTGAATCATTTTGATTTAGTTACTTTAGAAGTCGATATAAAGGCACTCGTAGTAATTTTATTAGTATTTTTATAGCAAACAGTTGTAAGTCGAGTAATGGTGAGATTGCAGACTTTTTTAACAATCATCTTCTTTACTTTATCATCCCTGGGTTTGATTGCCAGGAACAGTTGTCCTACCTTGTTCAATTTTCAATCAAGGCTGCCTCGGATACAATTATATGTAAACAATAAATCCCCGTTAAGCACTTATCCACCTAAACATCGACATTTCTGTACTCCGGAGCTCTTAAAATTGTGTAAAATGTCTACAAGGTTGGTTAATACTTGCTACCCTGTATAGGAAAATCAGTCCGATGGAACCTTTAAATACCTTTGTCTCTTAAGCTTTAGAAGTAATTTATTCGCTTTTTGCCAATAACGCCTAACATAATATCGTGTAAAGGTCAACATATCTATAAAATATAATTTCACCTAAAGTCAGCATGAAATCTGCAGAGGTTATTTTCACGTTTCGTTTGTTATGAATTATTAACACATCCTTCGTAGGATCTATAGTCGTTGCCAGTTTTTCGCTCTTTTTGACCTGTAGAATATTAATAAACTAGGTTTATTATAAAAATTCCATATGATCACATCCACACCATCTATCCTTTTTAAGTTTTACCTTGTCTATGTAAGGATTGTAATGATACCATATAAATCTAAATAAGTTAAAGCGTGCAGAAGTTGGGTCTAATAAACACTCTCATATACGTACCATGAATTCAGAAAGGGATACACTAATTTCTGGTAGTCGTGTCAAAAACTATGTATGATGGTAACTATTAATGTTGGTATTTGCACTCGTACCTGTCCACTTAGCTATGAAGACGTCTGTTTTAGGAATATGTACACTGGTTTTTTCAAGACTTTTTGAAAAGAAATATTAATATACAATATGTATTATTTTCATTTGATACTAGCTGTTAGCCGCGGCTCCGCCTGCATGGACTTCTAGATTTATGTAAATAATTGTACATTTTACAATATTATAAACGATAACTTTAATACGGAATAATATTGTCTAGCTTGCCGTGTGGTGCTGGCATAGCTTTATTCCATGTCTTCCTGCAGGTGAGGTGATACACCATGATAATAGTAAATTTAGTTTCCGAGTACCAGCGCTGCCTAGTTGTCATTCCAGAGATACTTAGATGTTAGAATCCACTATTAATAATATCAGGAAAAATTGATGGTTGTGAAATGAGTTAAGATAGCTGACTGCTATCCGAGGATATCCCCATAGCTCCGATAATCTTTAAGATGTCTGCTGCCTAAATTACATATGGAACCCAAGTTCTTCGTGCCTTTCTAAGCACGGAAACCAATTCATACTAGATTAGATATTAGATTCGTTAACTTGTCTGACATACGGTTTCAATAAGCATTGCTTGCCCCAGATATCGGCTTGTAAGTACTTATGATTAAACCATGATCTCCTCTAATTTCTCCTTCTCAATTATTATTTTAATTATACATTTTTAATTAAATAAGGGTACTCACATCATTATTTTTAATTAGGTGACGGTAAATTAGTAGACCGGTTTCTTTGATATCGGCGATTTTTTGGAAATCCTCGCAATCTTTACATTTGCTACAGCATGAGCGTCGAAATGATTCTTCACTGAAGATAAAATATTATGGAGTCATGACTAGATTCTAAAGTAGATACTTAAGTACCCATACACTACGAGCTTATTAATTATTAGATTAGTTTTCAGTTAAAGACTAGGTAGCGTAAGTAAACAAATATATTGGTGCTTACCAATATATTTGTTTGCTAGCTTTAGCACACAGTAATCGAGCTATGGTTTACATAATTCAAACGATTAAACTCACCCGTCGAGTAATTCCATGATAGAAAGATATAATAAATAAGAATGAAAAATAATCTAAAATAAAAATCTTTAATACAAAAATGCAACTTAAATGCAAAATAGAATCATCGTACATTCATCAAGCATAGAAAATACAGTAAAAGACAAGTGTATTTTTTATTTTTATTACCTATTTGTCAAATAGACAAATCAAATCGATCAAAGAAAAGTGCCAAAAGCAAGGAGGTAATTAAAAGACAACGAAGCAGTAATAATACAGTCATTATCATTAGCTCATGGAAATCTACTGCTGGGAATCGGTGCCCCCGCGCTTGGAGTTTGGTAGGCATCTTAGAGATTGTGGCATGTTCTCGGCACAACAGTATACGTTACGCATTTTCTGCATGAAAAAGGCGTCCTAGAGATCATAGATCTCGTTAAACCATAGTACTGTGCCGCTGCCCATTATCCTGGTTACCTCAGATAGTTCTTTCAATACCCTCAGGAAGAGAAGTTACCCTACTAGTTATTCTCTGGTAACATGTGTTTTATCTTCAAATATTATTCCTGTGCCTCGTAGCACCATATTATAATTGATCTATTTATAATTTGGACGGAAAAGTGTATTTAATAACTTTAAAAATAAAAAGCAACATGAGAAATATATTTATCTATATGTCTTATGATATTATATTGTGTATTGTCATATTATATTATGTATATGTATTATCATGTTCTCATATTACTAATGGTAATATGAGAACATGACAATTTAACAAATATGTCTAAATTTGCTTTGATTAGTCAAATAATTTAGTTGGGTGCATTGTACTTATTATATCACCTTATTTTATTTTATACTTGTTGGGTGCCGCCGACATCATAATAGAGTTACTCCATCTCTTCTAATGAGTACTGTGAGAACCAGCTAAGAGATGTACCAGGATAATGGCGTGATCCTGTTATTCAATCAAAATCTACTGCGATGTCCAAGATGCTTACCAAGCGTTGGAAATAATGGCAAATCCTTTTTAGAAAGGAAGCTCATGAGCTCATGTTCAGCAGTTGACGTCCACGGTCTGATGATGGTGATGAGCTGCCTCGTTTTCAATAATCAGTTTAAGTTGATGTTAGATGATGTCACGAATGTGGTACAAACTTTTTAAACAAGTTGTTCCCTTGTAGTTTTTTTAAGTTTTCGATGATAAACAGTTTCGCAACACTTTCTGGTGACTTGTACTACAGGTTTATACTAAACCTAACACAGGCACCAGTCTTTTTACAACCAATTTTGTTAACCTAGATCAGAGGTTCCTAGACCTTTTCTCTCATAGATCACTTTCAAAATTTAGCTGGTTCCGGTGGACCCCCTGTAGCTACATTTCTACTATATTCCCAAAACTCTACAAAAAATGTGAAGATTAGATCTAACTATGGAAATTTGAATACGCCAACGTAGACCACCGTCGAGTCTCCCGTGGACCCCTGGGGGTCGACCTGGACCACTTTGGGAACTAAGGACAAATTAAGCCTAAAGCGTGTGTTAGTACCTATTTGATTCATCACAAATGAATACATCTATATATCTTTGATGTTATGATTTTTTTTGTCTAATACAGCGTGCTGGTTTTTTCATATTTATAGCATCATTGTGCTAAACAAATTTGATAGGTCATTTTTTGATAATTCTTTAAACTTTGTATAAAAGAATATAGTTATAGCACGTTTATTCCAATACCAAATAAGCAAATTGTAGAGGACAGTTATTTAAAAAATTTCAGAAAACAGGAACGAATATAACTAATCTAATGATTATATTCTTTAGAAATAAATATTTTTTTTAATTAAGAGTGCCTATAATTTCTAATAAGAAGGATATTTTTATATTTCTGCATTCAGTCAATTATTAGTTGTGTTTTAAATTTTAAATGACACTATCATTTTAAGAGAATATTAATATGTTGTATACATTAATGTTCTTTTAAAATGACAAAGCTTTTTTTCGATCCTCAAATTCAATTTAAATTTTAAAATCTTATTTTTACAAATATCAGGTTAAAGGATATTAGGAGGCGGTGACAAGAAAGGGTCCCATCCCCTTTAACCCCACTACAATATTCCACACCTAATTAAGTGTTATGCTCCGCCTCCTTTCGAGGGGTCCACCTTTTTTACCCGCCAGATTTTTAATTTTCCTCGTCGTTCTACAATGAAAATTATTATGAAATGGTATTTTTGTAATGTAAATAAAATCGAAAATAATTTGTATCTTCGCACTTCATTAAATATTTAATTTTAAACTAATGGTTTATACTTTCTGTATTCCTATTAATATGGTTTATACAATGTTTATGCTTTTTTTGGTGCCTTCGGTTCTGTGTGAAAAGGATGAAGATGGGATTACACTTTCAGGTACCTAACTAAATAAATCTTCGAGTTTAAAACGATAAAAAAATTCAGTATGATATTATAATGAGGCTGTTTACTAAAATTATATACTATCACGATTCCATTATTTTAATTAAGGAAACACTAAGAATGGTAATTTTTTACAATAGTGACACTAGCTTATTGACTTGATATAAATTTTGGTAATTTTTACACCCACCACTAAGAATTTTAAATATTTTTTTTTCTTGAAAGTGGTTAAATTCCTCCAAATCAGACTTTAAATATAGACGCGGGTCCTCTATCTATTAAAATTTATTTCGGTAATTTTTTACAATAGTGACACTTTTGCTTATTGACTTGAAATAAATTTTAATCGATAGAGGACTCACCGCTATAGTATTTTTTAAAAGTCTGATTTGGGGGAATTCAACCACATTCGAGAAAAAAAATAAAATTTTTAGTGGTGGGTATAAAAATCATCATTGAGAATAAAACACAATAAATGGCCAAAAATAGGTGCAACGATAACAAAGCAAGGATGAGTGTTAGGTTGCTGTAGAAAATGCATTAGCCAAGCGACCATACCGCTAGCCAGTGAGTGCCATTAAATAAATAATAATAAATAAGTGTCGATTGCCTCAAATGAGATTTTTAATATTTACTATGGCTGTGAGTCCTCTATCGATAAAAATTTATTTCAAGTCAATAAACAAGTGTCACTATTTTAAAAAAATACCATAAATAGTAATAAACAAGTGTTGATTGCCTCAAATGGGACTTTTAAAATATGCTGTAGCCATGGGTTCTCTATCAATTAAAATTTATTTCAGGTCAATAAGCCTAAGTGTCACTAATCTGAAGAATTATCTTTATTTCAAGTTAATAAGCTAAAGTGTCATGTGTAAAGTGTATTGTAAAAAATTACCGTTTGTGTGTTTGTTGGCATATTATGCAATATTACTGGACCTATTGGGATAATTATTGGGTAATTCTCCAGATTAGTGACACTTAGGCTTATTGACTTGAAATAAATTTTAATCTATAGAGGACCAATGGTTATAGTGTATTTTAAGTCCTATTTGGGGCAATTGACACTATTTATTTAGTGGTGGGGTGAAAAGTAGGCTATGGATAGCCACTTTGGTACATCAAACAATTGTAGGTAATTCTTCAGATTATAGGTATATCTAGGTCCATGGAGGCTTATTGACTTGAAATATATTTTAATCTATAGAGGACCCATGGCTATAGCAAATTTTAAAAATCCCATTTGGAGCAATGAACACTTGTTTATTACTATTTATTTAGTGGTACTCGCCAGCCTCTATGGGGGCACCCTCACATCGCTTACTCAACTCATGCATTTTCTACATCAAGAAACATGCTCCTCCTTGCTTCACTCATCCATGTAACTATTATTGGCCATTTATTCTGTTATTTTGTCCTTAAAGAATTTTTTTTTTTGTTATTGTCTTTATATCAGGGGACAAACATCTACAACTGGAAATATTCCTCCCCTAATTATTATTTTATTTTAAGACAACTCCGGCATTAGGATTATTTCCTGTGTCGCGGGGACTTTACAAACATTCAAATAACAGGAACACGGAACATCAAGACTCAGAACAACAATTTGTGGTTTACACAAAGTTGTCCCGTGTGGGGATCGAACCCACAACACTCGACAGCGCAGTGAACGCTTAAACCACTGCGCCATCCGTGCAGTCAACTGTCACCCTTAACAGCTCAGTGCCCTTTACACCCACTGATAGCCATAATGTTTTTCAATCCACCCAGTCAGATGTTGAACCATATCAAGGTTTCTGCTATTAGCTCACCATTCCAATAAACCAAACTCCCATAAGTCTTAGGTCTAGAAAAATACTAAAATTGACTGAATGTGTAAATCAGCATTTTAGAAATTATTATGATAGCAATAATTTTTGAATAATTATTATTACAGACGAATTCAAATGTTCCCTGCCAGATGTAACAAGTCTAGATGCTGACCTGGATGTTACAAGATTCAGATCAGAGTTTTTAAAGATATCTGAGGTGAGATGATCCTTATCATAACATTGCTGGTTATAACCAAACAATATCCCCTTGTGACATATATTTAGTGGAGAACATTATATAATTTGTTACTGAGCTATTAGGTAACCAATTTCATTATGGGAGTTTAATAAATGATTATGCAAGTCACTCAGTGGTAGGCAACCGTTTATAGATGTTTGCATTACTGGAGGATGATGCATTGCTAGCTTTATAGAAAGACCTATGCTGAAGGATTAAATAACAAGTTCGTAGTTTGGCCCACAATTTTGCTGCTATTACAGCAGAGTGAATAAACATTATTTATATTACATGATAGTTCTAAGAAGATGCAGAGCTGGCGGCAGCTGGCTAAATTACTGCTTCACGTCGTGCTGACCATCGCTTTCGGCTCTGCCCTCGAAGCGTCATCTAGCGGGGAGTTATAGCAAAATGGATGGAACGAAATATTTTCTGTGTTCAAATACCTATGTGTACCAATTTTCATAATGGTCGGTTCAACGGTATAGAAGTGGCTGCATTGCAGCTGCAGCACCATTTAGTGGCGAGTTAAAGTAAAATCAATAGCATAAGAACCTTCATGAAAAAATACTTAGATGAGTCAAGTTTCATGATGATCTGTCAAATAGTTTTGGAGTGTCAATCTCATACATATATAACAACATCAATTTTTAAATGAAATATTAAAAAAATGTGAAAAGTTAATAAACTGTTCAGATTTAAGTTATATTATTTTACTAGCTTTTGCCCGCGGCTCGAAAATCCAGACTCAATCATAGATTTATATAAAAAGCCGTTACAACCGCTTTTACTTGACCTCTCGTACCTTAACGGTGGCTACTAAAACAGGAATCAAGCTAACTAACTAATCAGTAACTTTAGTTCTACTGTCCGATTTTGATGAAACATGCCACAGTATTTAAGTCGGAGTAGTACCTTTAAGACTGTAATAGTTTAACCAAAATCTCCCGTGAAACCCGAACAAACACAAATATCGACGGATTTGATTTCAGAAGCCCTTAATTAGTCGATCTGAGTAGTTTGATTTTCACTTCACTTCACTTCACTTCTTGGTTTATGGCGTTTGACCAGTTTGGTACAATTCTGCCAGTATC
>WUAW01009227.1:15449-32936 GCA_017165845.1 Thaumetopoea pityocampa
TTGATGGTTTTTTGAAAAAAATATTCATTGTACAGACGCGGTTTAACAGACGATTTTATTATATGTATAGAATAGAGGATAGATACCAATTATATGAATATAGGCCAGCGTGGTAGATTACGGAAATAAATATAAAGAATTTAATGATCTCGATGATATGAAAAATCATTGAATTCAAACCAAAATTCGAGTCCCTATGAAGAAGACGATTACGATACTTGGCATATTCATTGGATTTTATAAGCAGACTATTAAATAGCGGATAAATCATTTACGAAAGACCTTATTGTCAGTTTTGCAAGCCTAGAAATTGTACAAGTTAGCCACTATTGGACTACTGGAGCGTAGGATTGAGAAAAAGTTTTAACTTTCCCCTGTTCATTGGCGAATAATTGTGAGTTACGAAATTGCCTATGCCAAATTTGATAATTTACGTGTTGTATAGTCGATGAAGTGCTTTTTATATTACATATTACGCTATTGTTTGTCAAATGGAAATTTATTGAAATCTTTTTTATATTAAGGTATTTGTACAGCGATGGGAATATTTAGAACTGTATATTTATTTAATGTTATTCAAATTAAAATGTGTGTTACTCAAGGATTTAGTTTGAATATCACTAAAGCTGGTATTGTTTACTTAAACAGACAAATGACCACGAATGTAAATTGTATTAGAATTAGTTTGTATCATTCAAATAGAATATCGCACCAATTAATACAATAAAACATCACATGATTTTGGCTACAACTATCGCATTGTAACATATCCCGTTGCATTGACCTTCGGTGCCGAACAACAAGGTAAGCCAAGGTCGGGTGCGGTCGAGTGACATGAGTGACCGCATAATGGACCTTAATTAGAGGATCTGCATTCACACTAATCTATACAAATATTTACTGTGCACATAGTAGGATACATATATTCATACATACATATCCTTTTTATGTCATGCCCTTTTTCCTAGCTCTCCGGCGGGGAATCGAACCTTGGTCTCTCGCGTGACAGACGGGGTCACTGACCACTACACCACCGAAAAATTGAGGCAGACAGAGACATTTTTTTTTCGTTTGATATAGCAAAGTGGCTGCTGGCGAATTATGACGCCGCCATTTTATAAGGTTCAAAAGTGTTAAAATTCCTCATTGCGTTCCCACGAGAAGAGGAAAGCAAAGAGGGTGAGGTAGGAAAGGTGAATATGGAATGTGGGAAAAGGACTATAGGATATAGGATACTATTATTTCGGTAGGAGTAGGAAGAGACAGTAGTAGCTCGGGGGGCCGGGGTTGTTTACCCGTATATTTAAGTCTATTTGCCGGACAGGCCAAAAGACAATACTCCCTGATCTGAGCACTAGAGTAATTAAATTGGTACTAAAGTAATTGATAGAAAATTTAGAATGACTTGAACAATCACCATACCATAGTCCGTTTTCAAATTCGAGAGACCGACATGAAAAACACTAATATCAAATTTATTTATGATCCTTATCGAATAATCGTAAAATTTTAAATATTGTAAATTATTTAACCTCTTATTTTAATTAAAAAAATTAAATATTAAAATATTTTAACATACTCGGTGAGTAATTATCATTATTATTGTAATTTTAACGTATTTTCACATAAATAAGAATAATATAATAACATATTAAGATTATACCTAAGGTAAGACGACTTTTGGTTTTGGTATAATATAACCATATGTGACATATCTATACTCTCATAAAATTATAATGGACGCCGCTGGACGATTCCACTGATATCACGGAGAAGACAGAAAGACACCATGGAAGACAGATCAGCAGATCAGCTGGTGGTATCATGAGAGTCACAGGTGATAGTTGCATGATAAGACGAAAAGCCGTGACTATTGATCTGACCTGAAGAAGGCCTTCAATTTATTTTATATTCTATTCTTGTCATATTATGTGAATACATATTTGTGTAGAATATTTTATTTTATATATATTTTTTTCATTAATTTTTTAACTAAATTGAAAAATTATTTAAAAAAAAGACAAATGCTCATCATTATGCAAAACGTCAAAATGCTCATGTTCTGTCTTTTCTTTATTCTATTCTTCTCAACTCGAAATCACCAGCCTATCACCGGGAACGTTTTGAGTATCTTATCCCCAGGTGAGTACCCTGCCGCACAAGCTCTTCTCTTCTTTTGCGTATCCCACATCATAAATCCAGTCGATACAGTGAGTCTTTCACTGTGCGTGGGTACGCCTATGGGATTTACTTCCTCATTCTATTCAGGATAGCTCTTCTCTGAGTGTTTTAAAGGAAAGAGTTAAGGAGCACCTTCTCTCAAAATAATATATGTATGTATGTACGTATTTTAGTATGTTTTGGCATATTTTTTCTCTATTTACAAATGTATTTACCCGTTTGTGTACAATAAGAATAAATAAATAAATAAAAATGGACCACTTTTATGGAGAATGTCAATTAAAATGCCAAAATACATCGACATCGATTTTCCGAACAACAAAGAACTCACGTCAAGTATACCCACAGCAGGCGATCCAAGTATAACTGCAGTAACGTGTGTCGATGATATTGCTGATGGCTAGTGACACGAATAACTACAATTTGTGCCAAATTACAAAGCTTATCACAGAAAAGCCACACCTGGATTCAAAATTTGTTGTCAGTGCCCAATTATTAAAATAACATCTTCATTTAAAAACTGAGAGACTTGGTCACCTACGCCACTCGGTCCCAACATTTCATCAGTATCGGACTCTATAAAAAATCTATATTTTTTGTATAAATAGACGATTAATTTGAAATTTCACATCAAACGTAAACAACGTAAACTTATGCTGAAATTCTGAAACTGGTCTGGGTTCTTGAATGAAATTCTGCGTTAAGAGTTGAGAAAAACCTGATCATATCGACAGTTGAAAGGTTATAGGGTATAAGCGACAAAAACCAAATTGTTCAGGAGAGCAGTTTAATCTTTGAAACTAGAAAAATGGACATAACTTTTTTAATTATTAATATATCGTGAAAATGGAAACAGCTCTAGAATCATGAAAAATAAGGCATTCATTGAAGAAGAATTTATTTATTTGATTAGACGTTGTTTTATGTGGTTTTATGCAGCTTAAATCAATTGATCTTGATTAGATCAGTCAACTGTTTGATTTTTTTTACTTCAGCGTAAGTGACAAAAAGTCATCGTACACTCATGGGAGTAACCGCATTTGAAAAAGCGGACTATTTTAAATAGGATGGCATTCTTAACTTTTAATCGTCGGTATGTAGTTCGATTAATATGTTTCAATAAACCTGAAAATTCATGACTAAATGTTTCTATAAACCTTGAAAAGAGGAACCCCCAGCAACTTTAACATGGAATACAAGTAACAGATCCTTCGAAGATCTCGGACTGAACCTTGTTCACAATATCCAGTATCTTTTAGTTTTGTAAAAATAATGACTATCTTAGTGTCTCAACAATAGACACTATATATCTCAGAAGAGAACTCACTGAATTATCATTAAAACCAGTAGCCATCATTTTTTTAGAATATAAAAAATAGAGCGAAAGGAAAATATATTGACGTCTTATAGTTATAAATTAGATCCGCTTTAAATTTCTTAAAGCTTTCTTTTTATTTATAGTTCGCAATCTGTCTAATGGCAGACTTGAAAGTGAAAAAATACTTAGCGTTAAAAATAAAACTTCAGATAATCAGAAATAAAGCTAAATAGAAATTTTATATTTTTCCGGTGAATATTTTTTGTGGTTTTCTGGTGAGTCTTTTAAACTATTTTTAGATAATAATTGGAAAATACATTGCAATAGGGTTTAGCAACCTTGGCATAACGATGGTATTCTATGCTGTCTCGATTGATGATTATGATTTCAAAACCAAAGCCACTCTTTGATATGCTTATCAATTGAATGCGACAGATATCAAATCACCAAGTTGCGACGATGTAGTCGCCGCGACTAGGAGATTTGATCGTCATCAATAACGTCACATAAAGAAGGTCAATCGAATTACGTCGATTCTTGCGAAAGAGCCAATAATCTCATTGCCAATTACGTTGACATTTCTAAAAGAAATGTCAACGTAATTGGCAATGAGATTATTGGTAATCTAAACAATAAGAAGGAATGATTTGAATTTAATTAAATACTGGCGCCAAGAACATTTGAAAATAAAATGATGCTTGATAGTTGAGCTGTATAAGTATAAATAATATCTAAAGACGGTTTAGCCATGTTACTTGTCAACCGAGAGGCTACGTTCCTAGAACATGATTTGATATGGCTGTTCCTGGAGCATTAATTCAGAGCCTCCCTTAGATATTTAAAAAGTTACAATATAAAAAAAATATATATTATAAAACAACTGTGACAAGCAGAGTGAAATAGAATAGTGGTAAAAAATTATAATATTTTTTTTCTATAATTCTGCTTCCGTATGAATTTGAAGAGGTGACGGAAGTGCAAAGTAGTGTGTTTGACACCTACTGATGATGGGATAATAATGCAACACACCGATCTTATTTTTTATCATAGGATATGGAAAGTCGACCTTCCAAATGTAAAAACAAAATCACCATCCGATTCGATACGACTACTTTTACTACGAGCACTTTTATTGATCTTCAGTCGCGAGTCTATTACCTTCCATATCTTTTACTATGTATTATTTATTACAGTGAGTATGTACTCGTATACGGGGCGTTTAACATTTGAAACCGATAATAGTATCCTCGTCCTTTAATGACAGTGTGCACCTCTGGCAGATATGAGTTGGGTAGGAACGTATATAGTAAACCAATTTACAAATTTGCTTCACATGCACGTGAATAGACTTTCAAATGAACGATATAAAAACTTGATTTAATAAAAAGTATTACAAAAAAAGCACAATCTATATGTAAATGATAATTTTAATAAAAATTAAGATCATCATCATCGTCATCATCAGCAGGATGATCAGCAGGATCACGTGGAAACCTATTTCCAGACATGGACCTTGTCTTTAAAATGGAGAGATTTGCTATAACCTCCGCACTTGGCAGGCCTCTTGGACGTCGCAATAGATTTTGATTGAATAAGAGAATAGTCCTATTACCCATCATTCTGTACATCCCTTAGCTGGTTCTCACAGAATTCATGGGAAGAAATGGAGTGATGCTATTATTATATCAGCACTACACAGCAATATGAAAGTAGTAAATGTTATGCATTATAATTCAATTCAATGGTATAAAGCGTTCAAGTTTGAAAACAAAGCAATTAATTTATATGTTGAGAATGCGGCTAACAATCATGTCCGTGTATCAAAACTAGATAAATCTCAGTATGCACCGATGCGTTCCGATTGACACAACAGATAGGCTCGGCCATTCGACCTGCTTGGTCACGATTGCAGAAAACTCATGCATTACATGGTCGCAAAATTTTTCTGCTCCATTTACATAACTGAAATGATTGGTTTAATGAAATTGTATACAAAATGCCGTAATAAATTTGAATATGATAAAATTTTGCAACAAATCGGCACCGATTCGTTTCAAGTACATACATACAGTTCAGTGGGAAAACTTAAAATCCAACATCTTAAGCTCGTTAGATGTATTCACAATGATACTAACAAACGAGTGATTTGAATAATTTAATAATAAGGAAGAGTTGTAAGATTGGGAAGTTGAAACCGAATCGTAATAATAATAATGCCGGTAGTATATTGCTTCAATGACAAACGCTTGTACAAAGGTGCATAGCAACAGGCCAGACCCCTTTAAAAACTTCTAACAGCCGTGCAAAGTATGACAGAAAGCGATAGTGATGTAAGTATAGTCGTCAAACAGGAAACCGCGTGGCGCGCGTGGCGTACGATACGCCGCACTCGCTTTGTGCTGGATGGCCTTCGGACGAAATGTTTAGTACCGCCGCGCTGTATCGGACCACATACATCCATTATGTAATGTCGATTCCATAACAAATACCAGTTCATTCATAAAAGCCACGGTCAGTTAATTCTTCGGCGCCCCATCACATCTCTAACTTCACACGACTCTATAATCTCACACACACTTTTTTTTTCTCTTAGTATCAACTAATCTTCTAAAGCTAAATTTTCTGCTCGTACGAGAATCGATAAGTTTAGCAGCGACAATCTCCTTTTGCGTTGTAAAATTAAGGAACTGTCCAAATTAGTTTTTATAATCAATATCGTCGACTTGAGTCAATAAGATCATTGCCATTGTGATAATATATGTGATAAATTTTATCCTTTTTACGTTTTTACATTAATTATTCTTTGTATTATTATAATAGATTTGTTTGATCCATTCGTAAAATGAGTAGTAACTATAAAAAGTTTAAACGGTAAGTACATAGTTGTTTCGATAATCCTACTATTATTATAAATGAGAAAGTTTATGTACGTTTGGATATTTAGTTGTTTATTATTCAACCACGCTAAAATGTTTAAGCTGATTTGGTTAAAATATCAAATGTTACTTGGACTTAATTAGAATATGATTTAAATTAAGATACAAGTATTATAATTTTTATTGAAATATCAAGGTGGAAAAATTGGGTTTAGAGTTAGTAAATGGTATACTGTTTATTTGTCTGAAATTTTTAGAATGAAACCGAATCGAAAATATCTAAATCGACAATTAGTAAAAATCTTCAATGTAAGCTTAAATTAATCAATATCTAAAGATTACATTGCCGGTGTTGGCAACTGACAGGCACATTTATTTATAAATGCCATCTTACCCTTGTACGAGAGAGTCTTGGGCCGAAAGCGCGAATGAATTTTGCCTTCGATGATGCTAAAATAGCTACGCAGTTACACTCTCACCTTGCGTTTGATTGACGATCGATCCCTTGTGCCAGATACTTGTTAACTGTTACTACAAACGACTCCGATGTATACAGGCTTATAACAAATGTAACTTTAGTCGTTTAGGAATGCAATTTCAAAACTTTAACACTCACTGAGTTGGACGAAGATTTCCTTAGTTCTTTGGGTAGGTTGTTTCCAAAGGTAAACACGACGCCTTTGGCGTATTTCTACGTTTTCGCAACGGCATCAGTTCGGAATCAAATCGAGTTCGTGTTCGACATTTTGCGATCACTGCCGCAGTTAGATGACTATTTATAAAGAACGTGTCTAAGAAAAGGTCGGATTTGATTGTCGGCAGTCATTTGAATATCTCTAGTGTTATTACAGCAAATTATGATGAATTAAATCGTCTATATAGAAGCGTTCTCACGCCGCGAAATTAGTTGACCTTCGCATCTGTGGGTGCTTTGTAACAACAAATTGAACGTAAGTTTATACATATATATCGAATACGTATGAGTATAGAACTGAAACTTATCTAATGTTACGTTCAATTGTTTAAAGTGTTTCTTTGCGATTGATCTTTTTTATTTATAAGCAAACACTTTTAAGCTGATACCTAACATAAAGATGGCTTATTTGTTTGATAAATATCTATTAACACCAATCTCTTCCGTTTACTCGACTGTTCTCCGCGCGGTCCGAGGTAAACCAGACTCGACCAAGGTTCGTTTTGAAGTAGGATGGCACTTGACCTTCAGGATGAAAGTCAACAGTGTTGTGCAACGTATCGCCGCGCTCTTAAGAACTCTATGCTAATAGCCGACTACGAGACATATTATTGGAGCCTGATCATGACCCACATCCATGTTCAAGGATTTTACATATTTGGAAGTCGATGATTTCAAAACCGTCAGAATTTTAAGGTGTGTTTTGTTAGTCTCATATGCATAAATGTGTGAATGGTATAATTTTATGGCCATACGACATTTATTGTTATAAAAAATAGCGAGATATTTCCTCTAATTTTCCCATTATTAAATTACGCAGGTCTTTCCAGACAAGTAGACGTGAGAGAATTTTTCATTTCATTAATTATTCAATTGGAAATTGTAACCTTAGTAAGTAGTTTACAACGTACCTTTTTGCCACGAATCCATATAGGAAAACGCTTTAAAAATATTAAGTAGTAAATTCAGACCTTGTTTTGTAATAAAGCGGCTAATGTTACATGTTAAAATAATAACATGACAATATTTTGAGCGTTGAAAGGTTGTGGGACCGGACTAGATTTTTCACCACTCCTTTCTATTTCATATAACTGACTGACCCACACATGAAGTGCACGTGTTGTTTGTGTTCAGTTGCCGCTGTGTGCGTGCATTTGCGTGTGAGCATGTCCGCACACATCGACGGGCTGCGCGTGCGCGTGTGTTGGTGGAGCGTGCGTAGATCCGCGGGTACATTACATAGGAGGGGGGAGTTAGCGCCGGCGAGCGGCCCGCGGTTTTGTAACAGCGTTTTATTTCAAGGTCACTTGAACAGTATTTAGAAAGTTACTTCACTCAGTCTTAGGTAAAATCTCACATTTACATCTTACACGACAGATGACAACTGCATTATTGTTATTATTTAAATATTAATTTTAATCGAGTGGTACGTTTGATTTTTATAATTAATTTGCTCGTTTCTACTTACGTACATTATTATTATAAAATCGATACCGATAATACAACAAGATAATAGTTTTTTAACCTTTGTCTTGTTTGTTTATCTGTCTTGAGAATGCATTCCTGAAAGCAGACTTTTATTATTTTAAATAAATTTATGTTATTTACTAAACAATAAATTTAACATTAAACTATAATATTTATTCTAAGATGACAAACACTACAATAATAATATTTTTTTTTATTATTTGTAGTAAATTCTTTGACACTTCAGTGTAACATCTAATAAGGGATTCCAAACTGTCAGGAATGTATTCTATTAGCGACTGCACTATAATTATGTATATTTATATCAATATAATTTCCACCCACGTGTATTTCAAACCCTTTCATTAAATAAAAAATTGTCATTAAATCAACATATAAAAATTATGAAACATTTTTCTTATCTATAAAATAATATTTCATATTTCTTCACAGCGTCGCACATTTCCATATATGAGCCGTGATCTTCTCTGTGTAGTTAAATGATGAAATTTAGTCGACTGCCATTTCGTAGTTGCATAACGGCGAACGCTAAATTTTGCTGCCAGAGAAAGTATGCGAAAGGCTTTACGTAACACAACGACGTAACTCTTGTAGCGGTTCAGTTTTGATTTCCTTGCTTTTACATCCATCAACTGTTACGTGATATATTTCGGAGTCGTTTTGAATTGAGACATCCCACTGTAGTCGCACGATCAGAGATGCTTTATTTTAATTTGTTATTTATTTCGTTACTGTTAGCGTTGGTTTTATATTTTTATTTTATGTAATAATTATTTTCTACTGGTTTTATCCGTGGTGCTTCTCTTAAGAAAAATGCTTTAACGCTAGTTATACCGTAGAAATACCGTATCGCTGGGACTTACATTTGAGAAAGACAAATCCAGCAATTATGTAGGTACGTTTACAACTAATTGACGTATAATTCCGTCAGGATGGATACACATTTTTTTATAGTTCTTCAAAAACCACAGTTCCGTGATAAAAATTAGCTTACGTTATTCTAATAGATTTTCCGACGGATCTGCAGATTTTAACTATGAAACTACTTCTGCACACAAAATCGATCTCGACATCTTTGGATCGCCGTACTCATCGTATAGACGGGATATTAAGTCCAAAATTAAGGAGGTTTTATCGTCTTAGCTACGGTTACTTGTTTAGCGACCTCCAACGCCATCTTGGTGTTTTGACATTACTGTATTACATAAGTTTCCTTTTTATCGTTCATTAATTCAGTTACTTGTCACATTTGATCATTCTGTGTGCATTGGACCTGAACCCTAAATTTGTATTGTATTCTGTTCTCCGTTTTGGTAG
Source organism: Thaumetopoea pityocampa (assembly GCA_017165845.1). Classification (NCBI taxonomy): domain Eukaryota; kingdom Metazoa; phylum Arthropoda; class Insecta; order Lepidoptera; family Notodontidae; genus Thaumetopoea; species Thaumetopoea pityocampa. The sequence goes on from WUAW01009227.1 coordinate 25,324, forward strand.
TAACCTGTATATGTGCTTTAATAAATAAATAAATAAATTCTTTATTATGCCGCATAGTTTGGTGGACAAGTCCAGTTTAATATTTTAATGTTTATGTTTGGAATTTATTGTGGCTGTTCTCCGTTTTGTGTCTTTTATCAATAAATAAATAATAATTCTTAGTTTTTTGTATATAATTTAGAAAAAAACACACGGTTCTTTGATTCCTTTTATTTTTTTATTATTTGGAAGAAAACATACAGTACCTAGATAATATAAAAAGTTTATAAATATGAAATATATTATACATACCAATTATACACATACAAATTATATATATACCAATTGAATTTCCACTTTTAAAACACATATACACACTAGTGAAACAAATAAAAAAATATATCTATAAAAACATGAAAATTAGAACCAATATGGAGCAACGTAATTTTTTTTGTATCCTCTCCTTAAGAAGTCTTATTTGTTTAATCATTATCATCATCATTAGCCATTGAAAGTCCACTGCTGGACATGGGCCTCCTCCCTAAAAAGGAGGGATTTGCCATAATCTCCACGCTTGGCAAGCGTCTTGGAGATCAGATTAGATTTTGATTCATCATATATCACGATAAACCATCTTATATACAGTTGTCGTGTAAACGAAGGCTTATCCTTCATAAACCAACAAACACACTTTCTCGTTTATAATATTAGTATGACTCGTTTTTTATGTTTCGAGTGTCTGTGGAATTTATCCGTCATCCACCCAGACATTTCCTTTTACGTACATCATCATGCATATTCATATATATACATATAATAGATCGTTTTAAAGTTGTTTTTACACATACATCGATTATTACTTGATTTGAGTTTTTATGTTTCCATACACTGTTTTGTGTGTGTGTGTGTGTGTGTGTGTGTGTGTGTGTGTGTGTATGAAGGTTCTTTATGTTATTTCCTGGGTTGTAATAGAACAACTCAGCGTATTTTTCATTACAAAAATAAGTGTTACCGTGTAACTGCGTTATGTTAGAATATTAAAAAAAATATTGATATTGATGGACGAATGGTTAATCTCTCGTTTGCTATTTTGAGGGCATGGGTTCAATACTGCATTTAGCATTTTTGAATTTTATGTGCAAATCATTATTACTATAATATATACTTTTTTTTCTATGAAGCAATGTTTTGCTTTTAAAAAATTAATTTTTTTTACAAAATTTTTATTTTTGCTTTCCGCGAGAAAACTAAATTTTTATTTAAATAAAAGGAACAGGCGCGCTCCCTATTATTTTGGCTTCTAAACACTCAGGCGAAATGTGGCATTACAACTAGAGCTTATAGGTGCTACATTAAATCAACTTGGAGACATTTATGCGTTTGTAGAAGTGTTTGTATACACAGTGACTAAAACTGGAATAAGCCAGTTTGCGTTAGCTACCACGTGCTTCGCACTCTCGCATCAGTCGCTTATAAGTAGCGTTCGAAGTTAGTTGTACATATTAAATTACGTTTAATATGTATAATACTTACCTATAAAAAAATACAAAAAGTATTTGTTTGTTTGTTTATCTGCTGATCGTATGCTACTGTAAACGCAAAGACGTCTTCAAATCGATTTGACTCGGCGCTTGCCTCTTTCTAACACCCACAAGATGGATAGGTAATCAGACACCAAGAAAAAATGCAAAGAGAAAAATTCTCATCAGTAAAATGATAATAGGCGTGAGTGTAAAATATCAGTAAAATTAAATATTCCTAAAATTCGTTTTTCATTGAAGTACACTAAATTGGCAACCTTTGTTCGGAAATTTTGTACATAATTTAAACTTATAAGTATATATTTAAATTATGTGATATAATGAAATCAATTTTGAAAAAAAAACCGAGTGCATGAAAAGTGTATTTTTTTTATTATTTTGATATACCATTCTTACAGTTAAGAAGAATCTAACGACACCTCTCAAGTTGAAATCCATCAAGCCGTTTAGATTACAAAGCGTGCCAAAAAATATATTATACATACATACATACACTCGAAAAATATAACAGTCCTTCTGGCGCAGTCGGGTAAAATCGGGCGGGTTACTTGTATATTGACTTTATATTGTCTAGACAAGGGCCTTCGGATGATTGGAACAAGGTCACTGTGACCTATACATAATATTAGATCACAGAGACTGAAAAAAATGTACCACAGTGCTCCGGGAATATATTTTGAGTACGTACTATCGATAATCTTGAAGCGAGATCACCATAAGACGATATTTTGTGTGCATCGACCGGCGGCTACAATATAAGGATTGGTCTCATTATCATTACTGCTTGTGAGCGAAAATAATAATATTCTGCCCCCCTAGCCAAGTTGACTTTCTACAATCGTTAACGTTAATACGAAAAATGTATAAAAAATGTATCTACGATTAGAAATGTCATTCCAATACATTGTTTTCATTTCTATTAGCGTTATCGATTGTAGAAAGTCAACTTGGCTAGGGGAGCTGGACGGACACATACATATTGGTCTAGTCCCAAATTAGGATTCCCTATCTTGGGTACTAGACAACGATATACAAATTTATGTAGATAAATACAATACATAGATAGATAAATATATCCATGACTCGGATAAAAACATTTGTGTTCATCACACAACGTTTGTCCCTACCAGGATTCGAATCCGGGACTCATTGGCACAGAAAATGGGTCACTGCCTACTCTACTAATCAGTCGTCCTATTTGTTTTCTGACTATGCTGCAAGTTTGTTTATAGTACGCGCATAAGAAAGTACATACCTATTAGCTGCGGTAGCTTGTTACCATATTCTTCGCTTACATTACAAGGATTAAGAGCAATAGCATTTCGGCTAGTAAGAGTAGGATATAACCAGCTCGCTTTGCCAGTGACGGCCAATTATCCCTGGCTGGATTTTCTTACTTAAAACGGTGAGCTAGTTGTTAACTTATATTTTAATATCCGTGAGTAATTTTTAAAACCTGGTCAGGGTTTATACGATTGAAAATAATTACGTTAATTATCAATACCTTCATTAAAGTACACTGGTGATTTATTGGTGCTAGACACGGTTCGTGATTAAAAAGTTATGGGTTAGATCCCGGTTCAGTACCACTGGGTTATTTCAAAATTATGTACGCTCTAGATCCTTAGTTCCTAAAGTGGTCCAGGTGGACCCCCCAGGGGTCCACGGGAGACTTGACGCGGATTTACGTTGGCGTACGCAAATTTCCATAGTTAGATCTAATCTTCACATTTATTGTCGAATTTTGGGAATATGGTAGAAATGTAGCTGCAGGGGGTCCACCGGAACCAGCTAAATTTTGAAAGTGGTCTATGAGAAAAAATTCAGGGAACCTGTGCTCTAGATTATAGACATCATATACTCAACGGAGGAGGAAAACTTTGTGAGGAGACTTGCGTGCGCGCATGAGTATGTGAAGTCTACCAATCCGCACTGACTGGGTCAGCGTGGTCGACTGTGGCCTATTCCCCCTCCAGATTAGGGGAAGTCCGTGCTTCTGTAGTGGGGATGAATATGGACTGGAGATGAATACTTACAATTTATTAAACAGTGATAAGCTAGTAGTATGACCATGCATTGACAAGTTTTAGATTTCGAATTCGAAATCAAGGCTGGATTAGCCTGGTTTCGAATTAAACCTCCGATTTTTCGAAATCATGTGCGTAATGTGCGTATTAATAATTAATTATTACTCGTTTTAAATGGTAAAGTAAAACATCGTGAGGAAACCTGCATGCCTGAGATTTTCTAGACGAAGTTTGACAACCCGCATTAGGCCAGCATGATTCTTTACAGCTTAACCCTGTCATTCTACCCAGAGATCCCTACCCAGTAGTGAATAGAGAAGGAATTAATGATGATGATTAATTAGTTTAAGTATTAAGGTACTCAATTTGTCATTATTTTGAACTAAAAATTCCATGAATTAATGAAACTGTATAATGCAATTCTTATTTCTCATTGATTCCACGAGTTCGATTCGTTCGTAAACATTTTTGAAGTGGTGTGGTCGGATCTGGGTTATGTTTCTGTGATCTGTGTTAATAAGTAAGTATTTTTGGATTAATATTTTCTGGATTAACACACAGAAAATAATGGCAATTCTAAGGCTATTATGATATTTATACACAGATTTTAAGAGTTTTTAATCTAACATGTACTTATAAGTTTGAAAATAGATATTCAACTAGAAGTCTTGTACAATTTTTAAATTGTATTCTTAAATAGAAGTATTATTTTTAATATAAATTATTGGATGCCTATAATCATTATCAACATCATTAGCCTTGAAAGTCGACGGCTGAACACGAGTCTTCCACTTAAATAGGCCGGATTTGCCAAAATTTCTATGGTTGGCAGGTGTCTTGGTTGAGTCGCAGGTTGACGCTGCTATCCATTATTCTGATAAGTCCCTTCGCTGGATCTTACAGCATCCACGGGAAGAAATGGAGTGAGGCTATTATTATGCCGGCGCCAGACATCACTTAGTTCATAGGCCCTCAAACTTTTTTGTCTCATAGACCATTTGCCGCGTTTTTCGGATTTTTTTGTAGACTACCCGCTTAGTTCATATTGAATTCTTGCAAATTCATCAACTTCACGTGTATTTTTAACAGCTGGTATAGCACTACTCTCACTTTGAAATATTTAAATTTCGAACTGTAGTGATGTCATCGTCGAACCCTGGGGGTCAATATAGACCACTTTGGGTATCACAGTCGGTAATCATCACATGGGGCAAAATTCGCTTACTGTATTATAGCCATAATATTATATATTATTTTAAAATTACACCCACCCTTCTTGATGTAAGGATTTTATAAATAGACATCTGAATCGGTGCAGGCGTTTAGAAGTTACGAAGGAATATAAAAACTCATATGCAGACATAAATGCTAAAAATATAACACGCCTTTTAAAGGGCCGTCGTGTAATTATCATGACTATGCGAAGGGCTGATAGCAAAAAAATTGTATATAGATGTTATGTAAGCAAAACACATAAGAATATCAGAGCGGACAGAATGCTATCTTTGGCCCAATTCTGAAGTTATCTGCGAAGTCAAATATCAGTAAAACTATATCATGTACACTACTGGTGTAGATAAGAGGGATATAGTTGTATGATTTAGGTGTTTATATTTTCTTAACTGATGGGCAGTGGCGATCCCTAGTAGGAAGATGTTATGTGGGTCGACCCGCGACCTGGTGTAGGGGTAACCTAATTAAGGTCGCGATCGCGGATGTACGGAGCGGAGGCGCTGAGCGTGTGATTCCAGAGGGGACACATATGTATGTTATGAGTACTTCATATAGAATCATTCCACTGTAAGCACCTTAAAGTCTGAGGTGAAGGGGGAGCAAGCTTTAAGTAGCCCTAAGAATTGCTCAAAAGAGGCATTGAAGGCTACCGGTAGGACATCCACAGTGGATCCCAAAGCCTCTTAAGCCTGACACACCTCGTAGGCCGCCTCTACGACTTGCTATGATCAAGGACTTGGTGTAGGATTTTCTCTGCGTCAAAAAAAAACTCTACATCAGGCAATATCCGTTGTCTACGACCTATTTCTCAAAAAAGTAGTTTTATTTCAAAAGAATATCATTTTTGTTACATTTGCCTTAAATGAGCGTAACAGTTGCTTAAGTGGGAAAATGTGCTGCAATTTGCCGAGATAAGCATCGTCTTTCGCAACGACGGCAAACACTGAGAACGTTTGGGAAAAGGAGCGCCTTAAATAAATTTAATTTGACAAACCATTGGCTGGTGATAGTGAGTGAATTTGGTGGTGTAGTGGTGCTAGATACGACTTGCGATCGAAAGGTCGTAGGTTCGATCCCGGTTCCGCATCACCGAGTTTTTTATAATTCATGTACGGTCTATATTATAGACACTAATATACTTATCGGAAAAAGAAACCTGCATGCCGGCGTGTGTGTGTGTGAAGTCTACCAACCCGCACTAGGCCAGCGTGGTAGACTACGGTCTAATCCCCTCCTGATCACGGGAAGTCCGTGCCCCTATAGTGGAGACGAATATAAAATGGGGAAGAATGAGTGATTTAAAGACCTTTTTCCTTCGTGTAGGAAATGCATTACACACACCATTACGCCGAGGGTACGACGCAACGGTTATGTGAGGCTTGCAGCCATTAAAACACAGACGGCGTCACGGCCCTTGTGCCCCACCGCAGGAGTTACGCAAGCTAGGTTAGTTCTGCACGGACCTGTCCTACTTGTGTAGGGAGCTTCGCTCCCGGACTCCTATGGGGCGCGCTGGTCGCAGCCTGCTTCTGTTGAGGGACGGGTAACCCTCTTCGTCGCTCGCAGGCTGAATCCTAAAGAATGAACAGATCATATAGGCCCTGCGCGCTCGCTGAGCGGGATCGTGAAAAAGCAGATCCTTCTCGTCGGCGTCGGCCGGCTTCCAGCCGGGCGCTCCAGTCCTGATGCTCGGGCTTAATAAAAGGGCTGCCCTTAGGATCGCGGATGTTTAAGATGTGGGACTCTTAGACATCCTCACTGAAGTCGCGACCCTGAGGAGGACGGTGGGATGGTGGCTCCATGCCACCGTAAGCACTGGGAGGTTACGGAGAAAACACCTTGAAACGAGCTCAAGATGAGCATAAAACTGGAAAGGGGCACCGATGACGTTCTATTAAGAGATCTCGGAGCCCCTCACGGTGTTGAAGAGGCCACCGGGGGATTTTTTAGTGAGGTACAGTCTCCCATATGACCCAGTCTTTTCCCACAGATGACTGGGAATCTTTTTAAGATTTTTTCCCCGCGTCACAAAAAAAGGCCCCGCGCGCTACGTCCTACCGTCCTGTTCTGTCCTTATTATGGTCTACGTATTTGTAATTTTTTTTAATATCAAATCCATCAATAATAAGAAATTAGTGTAACACATTATTATATTCCGGTCATAAGTTCAATTTTACGTGTCATCTTGCGTGTTTACTTACTATTGACATACTATTAATTTTATATGACACATCTTATAAATCATAGTTGTACTTTTACTACAGTTTTTTGAAAACTGTTAAAGCGGACCTATTAAATTATCTAGATTAATTTTACTACCTTGTGAAAATTATATAACTATGATACTATGTCAGACAAGGCTGTTCATCCGAACCCATTTCGGATCTCTTTTCTCCTTCTCTTTAGAAGGGAAATTTTAAATAATAACCTATTTATCTCCAACTTATAATCATATCTACTTATTTATAAATATCATTAATGTATATAAATTCATAATCATATATTGTTTTTTTTTCTCATTCATTTTATAAATAAGCGTAATATTTTGTTTTTGGGATCTAAATAAATCATCATTATTAACCCACCTACTGACCCACTGCAGGGCACGGGTTCCCTCTCAGCGTGAGGGGGTCGGCTTTAGTCCATTGATCTGGCCTAATGTGGGGTGGCCTCTAGGTTTCATCACGGTGTTAATCTTCGGCGGTTGAAGCGGGTGATAATTAATTATTAAATTACTAATAAACATATGATTTCTAAAAGTGACAGCTGCGCGCCCTGGATCCCTAAGACCTGGCATACAAGGTAATATGAAAACTAGAACATGCGACGATAA
>WUAW01009231.1:1583-17274 GCA_017165845.1 Thaumetopoea pityocampa
AAGGCCACGCATATCCTTGGGTAGATGGGCCGTCGCTAATCACTTGCCAAAAGATACATTAATTACTTGTGCCTCTTTAAGATACAATAAATAATTTTTTTAGAAACAATGACTGTGTTAAGGGGAGGTTCTCGCATAATTAAATTTTTTAGGCAGGTCGGTAGGTATCTTCGGCAATTTTAATAATACTACTATCAAACATTATATTAGAGATGTATTGACGATATTATATAACATACTAAAGCAGATGTCCTGTTTTCCCGTACACCCTGTATAAACAAATTTCATTATATAACTATACAATTCACCATTATTTCTTATTGTTTTTTACAATATATTAGTTTTCTTAGATAAATTTTCTACGCATACGTATGCGTAACTAAGAATGTAAATAAGTAGTAGTTTATTTCGTCCATATGGACAGGCGAAGGAACAGAGCAGTACTGCTAAGCCTTGAGTAGTTATATTATTTTCATGAGTTAATAAAATTTGTGTGTACCTCATTTTATCGCTTCTTGGCGTCAATCCGACGAATACTACATTGATTAATGCGTGAGCTTCCGCATATCTTCTGTCTTGAAAAAATACGGTCACTTTGCTATGTAAGTCAGAGTTTTATTACAATGTTACAATACCGTTCACGATTATTGACGATTAATACACAAAACAACACCACTCGAGTTGCCGCCAAAACTCCATAAACTAAGTAGAACTAATTTATGTTGGTAGAACTAATTTATGTTAGTGCTTAAGCGTGATAAGGACACTTTAATAAATGTCTTAAAAGAATATGTGCTACCGGGGACTGTTATCTAAAGTGATTGCTGGAAGGCTTATAGTGGACTAAAAACGAAGGTTTTCAACATTTTGTAGTTAACCACAGTTTGAATTTTTATGACCCAAAAACAAGTGTGCATACACAGAACAATGAAAGACTGGCGAGACCTACGTAAAGATGTTCCGCAATATGGTCGCCATGAAGCTCATTTCGTAGGATATTTAGCAGAGGCGCAATTTAGAAAATTCTTTCCGGAAATTGAAGAAAGGTTTCACCAATTTTGTATAGGTGCTGGATTGCTTTATCCACCAGCTTCATAAGTCATAAAATGCTTTGTGGAAGGTATTTTGAGGCATCCTGTTTTCTTGACAATAGCAATAAACGACTATCCAAATTTTCTGTACGAGGATTTTCTGATTATGTAACAGAATTAATAAATAATTTGCGAAATGAGGAAAATCTTCAAAATATAGCAACTGAAATGATTGAGGTGGGTAATAATTGTAAATATTTTTATCCAACTAAGTTATGATATTGGTCATCTTAACTCAACCCCACAGCCACATCCCTTCACAAAATAGCACACTGACGTAAGTTGGGTTAATGCTAGATTGAAGAAGAAATTGATTACCATCTAAGTAAGTTGTGACAAATTACGTTGGTAGTCTAGTGGTGCAAGACACAACTCATGATCGAAAGGTCATGGATTTGATCCCGGTCCGATAGCACTGTGTTATTTCTAACTCATATATGGTCTATATCGTAGACACCAATGTACTCGACGGAGAAGGAAAACATCATGAGGAAACCTGCATGCTGGTATGGTTGTGTGAAGTCTACCAATCCGCATTAGGCCTCCTGATTAGAGGCCGCCCATGCCTCTGCAGTGTTACTCAGTTTCTCAGCTAAATCACGTGAGAGAGGAAGCTTTACTTTTTAGCTATAAAGATATTAAGGAAATTAACAGACTGCGAAAAGAAAAAGGACAGCGAAAAATTGAAAGTATTTGCAAAGATGCAAATATACAAAACCTGTTAAATTTGAAGACTACTCCATCATTTAATGTTTTGCTGCAGAATCAACTACAAAATTGTTTTAGGAAAAAAAAGGCTAAAGACACAATTTAGATCGAAGTGTGGCATTGTCTCTGTATCTAAAGTCACTTGATTGTTATAGGCTTCTAAGAAGACTTTTTACATTACCAAATCAATCTACACTTAACAAATTATTAAATAAAGTTCCCTACGAATTGGGATTAATAAACACATATTTGATTGCCTTGGAAGAAATCGTCAAATCTCACAGGAATGAGGATAGTATATGCTCCTTACTATTTGATAAAATAGCTATAAGGAAGCACCTAAAATATAATAACAGATTTGATCGTGTAGAAGGATTTCAAGATCATGGTGAGCAAGGCAGATCAGGGCAGATTGCACGCAATGCACTTGTATTTATGCTGGTGAGGGTTAGAAAATATGGAAGCAGCCAGTAGCTTTCTATTTCTCTGAATTTTTTTTCTAGTTAGACTCACAGTTATCATAAAATGTGTAAGTATTTTTGTTTTGTACTTTGTTCAACTTAGTGTCAGAGTCATTCAAGAATTCATCATCATAAGCTTAACGACTGCTATCCTATGATATTTTTTATAATATTAGTAAGATTATTATGTATTGTTACAGGTGCTTGATGAATGCTTCCGAATCAGATTGACTGTTATCAGCACTGAATGTGATTTATCACGAATTAATATAAAATCAATAGAAAAGCTTGGACCCACGACAGAAAACCCATATTTTTCCACCAAGGATGAGAAATCGTGACAATTTTGTATCCACTTCATCTTTTAAAATGCTCGAGAAATTTATTCATAAAATATAATGATGAATATCAAATTGTAATTGTAAAAGTTTTTTTACTACTTAAGCAATCTACACAATGCTAATTGCGTGGTAAATAATTACATATTCACCATGAAATTATTTAACGTTGCTTAGCTATACTATAATTTCAACAAAATGAATTTGTCAAAAATCTTTCTCTAGTCCATAGTCGTCCGCACTACAGGGGCATGGACCTCCCCTAATCAGGAAGTGGATGAGACCGTAAACCACCACGCTGGCCTAGGACTACACACATAGGAAGTTTTCCTTCTCCGTCGAGTACATCGGTGTCAATACATGAGTTAGAAATAACTCAGTGGTACAGGACCGAGTTCAAACCCACGATCTTTCGATTGCGAGTGGTTTCTTGCACCACTTGACCAAGAAAGTACTTGCCAAAAATGTAATGATACAATTTTATTTTTTGGAAATATCGGTCCCATGACTCTTTTTAGATTTATTTGATATATCTTAATTTTAAAATTTCTCCAGACGTTACGAAAAAGGAACAGTTGAAAAGACTCGCTTGTATAGTTGTACACACAAGTGCACTGTATGATTTTCTTCCACACAACTAACTTTTTGTTTCGAAAAGTTAACGTCGTATATATTTTTACAGGAGAACTTTCAAGTGAAGTAATTGCTACTGCCACAATTACAGAAAAAATTGATAAGCTCTTTGATAGTTTAAACGCCGACGCGCCGGACATAAGGAGAGGAAAGAGATTGTCCACAAATATGAGAAACATTAATCCGCATTTGAATTTTTTTTTTTTTAGGAAATAAAGACTCATACAAAAATAAAAAATTTTAAATTGCACAAATCCATCGACGTATCATGGGTGGATTCACACTATAAACGCTGTAGAGAGACTGGAAGAATTTACAAAAATTAAGAATTAGAAGTCTCTCTACGCTTCGTTTACAATAAATCAGATTCCACCCGAGGACTTTTTCGGCTGTATCAGATACAACTGTGGGTCTTACACTAATCCCACAGTTGAGCAGTTCATTGTAGGGATTAAAACTGTTATCATTAAAAATTAAGAAATAATAGCACTCGAAAAAATTGCGAAGATGATACTGGAGTGCTTTTTGATAATTTAAAGTCCTTTTTGATATCAAATGTGAATGTAGACCCTGAAAATATTGGAAAAGCAGCCACAAATTCTGAAACTTTCAATCAGACCTTAATTGACGAGTTTACGACTATGGCAATAGAAGCTGTAGAAATGGCGACCCCAGAAGCACAAGATTATGTCTATATGTGTGGCTTCATATCAAACGAATTGAGATTCAGGATTGCGATTTTTGCAAAAAAAAAAAAATAGATTCTGACATTAAACCCATACATGTATTTACTAACTTTAGAGAATACTACACGACGGAGATATGGTGCACTGTGTTGAAGTTTATGCAACTTAAATAAATAATTATAGGGATTACGTCTAATCAGGATTTTCGAAAAAGAAAATCGATTTCTCGTTTTCGACGGATTCTTAAAGTATAATATTTCAAAAATATTCGCTGAAAATTTCAAGTCAACCCGTTCAAAACTGAGCGAGTTACGGCCGCTTTTACCGTTACGGTCTTCGAGCGGCGCGACCCAGGTATAAAGGAGCAGGTATGCGCTCCGAAAGGCAGCTAATTTTATAACTGTTAATGTTAAACATATTTTATAACCACGAGAGATTAGCCCGGTCAAAGTAGACATTGACCTTTGCATTAATTCACAACAAGCTGAAAATTTACAGGCACGTAATCGTTTGTAAACGTTGTAAAATACGTTGTAATTCGAATTTTAATAAGGGATACCACTCTAATGAAATCTTGAAAAGTTCCCATTGACCCCGTGTGCAAAAAAAAAATTCAAGTTCAAAGGTCGCAAAATGGGTTTTTTTGGATTTTTCGGCCAAACGGTTAGTTTTACGATAAAAATAGCTCAGACTAAAATCTACTAAAATTATCCTTATACTTTTTTTCTCTAAGATTTACCATTTCTGAGGAAAAGCATAAATTAACATAGTTATTCTTTTAAATTGGACTAGCCCCTTACAATTCTTTAATATGCGCACACGAGTCCTGCTCCACTGCAACCACGCCGCGGACGCCCGCGCCTTGTCGCAAAACGAAGATGCAATCATCGATGTACTGCCCTCTAACTTAGTTGTGTGTACTAGCTACCTACCGAGCAATTAATTTCTTACGGTTTGTTTCTTTTTACTTTCACTAATATATCTGATATAATTCGTATTTAATAATATTCTTCATTTATTGTTCGTGTATCTTCTGTTACCTATCTGTTTTGAACAATTCTCGAAGTGGATCCTCATTATAGTTTGGGGATTGGTGACGGAGTCATTGACCGCCTTCTTTCTTCTAATATTTGAAGTTTAAAAAAATATTCGTGCGAAAGGCACAAGAGATTTCGAGAACCGGCGAATGTTCGGAAGTCGCAGTCGAGAAAACTTAAAATCGTTATTAATCCAAAAACTATCGAACGAGAGAGAGAGAGAGATAGTTTTAGTGTGTCGGCAAAAAAAAATGAAGCGCAAAGAAGATTGTTAGTCGCCGAAAACTATCTATTCGATTGAATATTGAACCATAAATTTAATAACAGTTTCCTGGACGATTGCGACTTTCGTGAAGTGGTGGTGGTGAAGTGAAATTTCAAAGGAGCGCAATGCGTAGACTAGGTTTTAAAAATGTGATCGTGTGGGACAACAGCGATGATTGTGAAATTCCATTCTGCTCGTACGTTGGCCACACATATGAAATAAACAGAAGGTTTATATCTTTTAATGAGGCTTTTTAGCTTCGGATTGGAAATTTTATTGCCAATCCACCTACGATATCGTTGTGAAAACCATTCACGATTCTGTTATCACTGTTTCCGACAAGATAGGCTTTAGCCGGATAAAGGCTTTAGCCGAAAAATAGAAAAAAATCAGTGAAAAAAGCGATGGTTCAAGATCGACTAAATTGACGGTTTCTGGTGATGGAAGGAGGAAAAAAACGCGAATTCACTTCGTTATTTGGAGTTTCATCAATTATCGGTTACCATACTGGAAAGTTTTGGATATCGTCGTGAAAAGTTCATTCTATAAAATGTGCGAAGCTTGCTATGAAAAAATCGATATTGCTGAACTCGGGCTGTGATATGTAGAACACGAACCTGTGTGCTCAGCATATCACACAAGATCTTCCGGAAAAAGGGAGGTTGACGGTATCGTCGAAACGTTCAGAAGAAAAATACGGGGTACAGTACGTTAATTATATCGGCGACGCTGATACCAAAACATTCACCGGTATTCTTAGCGCCTCTCCTTACGAGGGAATTGCTGTAACAAAGAAGGAATACGTTGGCCATGCCCAAAAGCGAGTTGGACGTAGATTGCGCGTGTGTAAAAAAAAGGACTTGGCGACAGAAACAAGCTAAGCGAGAAAATGATTGACAAATTGATGGTATACTACGGTATAGCTATTCGTTGTAACGCAGATTCGGTAGAAAATATGAAAAAAAACTTGCCTCTTATCAACACTAGTACACAGCTCTATCAGTCAATATTTTAGAAGCAGTAATACCAATCTTACAGAACTCTTCAACAAAACCTTACTGGAAAGATGTAAAGGTGATTTTACACAAAACAATAACGAAAGCTACAATGAACTAATGGAAAATAAGTCCGAAGGTTTTACCGAGCGGGTCGATCGTGGTAAACATAGCTGCCCATGTAACTGCGTGTATGTTCAACGAAGGATGTGCTTTACTTTTGTTAATGCTGCATGTAATGGGAGTAAGCTGCGGCCGAAATTGTTTCACGTACGTGGCGGAAGATGAAAAGCGCGTGGACACGGCTGAGCGCCGCGCTCAATTTAACACTCGTGAAGAAAGATTATCGCGAAGAAAACACCAGATTGCAATTGAACTGAAGCAAGCGTCATTGGAAGTTGCCCTGGGAGTAATTCAGAGTCAGGTGAAATAATAAAATAGTGAACAACGTTCTTGCTTAAATAATGTCAAGATCAAAGGAGTTCCGCTGAAAAAAGATGAAAATCTGTTCCAGATCAGTGCAAAAGTTGGATACAGCTTTCCTAAAACTTAGATTAATTATATGTATATCCCACATTTAACTCCAAGGACAAAACAATTATTGTGAGTTTTAATAATAGATATATAAAAGAAGAGTTTATAGCTTCGGCAAGAGCCTTAAAGACTATTATACTATATATTATGGCTGAGGGTCTAGGATTTCAAGGAACTTAAGGAAGGATATTTGTAAATGATCACTCGACCTCTGAAACTAAACAACTGCTTAATAAAGTTAGACAAATTGCAAAGGATAAGTGTTACAGTTATGTCTGGGATAAATTCGGTTAAATTCATGTTAGAAAAAATTAATTAACTCAATATTTTATATTATAATCAACAAACAGGCTGATTTAAACAGGATTGTTTATTTGGATTGGCAATACCAAAACACATATTTATGGGTTATAAAGGGAGCTTCAGCTTTGCAGCATCAAAGATCTGGAACGATTTGCCGCCTCCCCTACGTAATGTTGAAATATCCCACTCAATGTTCAGGAATCGTGTAAGAGTATTATTAATGGAAGTACAAAAAAGTTCCAATTTTTTTAAAAGTGTGGAGAGCACTTTGTAATTGAAAATATGCTCCATACTGGATTAAACATAACTAGAACATCTATTACCAGAATGGGCGCGGTCTTCGGACTAAATCTGAAAATATTCGTCGTCAAATTTTTTTAAGCTCGTATGATATAGTCTTTCTCACGGAGACGTGGCTGATGGTTGGCATTTTCAATTCGGAGTTTTTTAATGACCGATGCACACAGTATGGCGTTGCGACAGTGACTGTAGACTAACCGGTCAGTTACGTGGTAGAGTAGTTTTAATCGCGACACGAAACTTCATACCGATTATTCCAGAACCCTATCAATCCACTGCGGAGGATCTTTGGATCAGTGTGCATTTGAGGTTTCCTAATTCAAGAAATGATATGAACTTTCACATTGGTGTCATCTTTGTAGCCAAAATTTGGGACATTCATTCTCATATCCAA
Organism: Thaumetopoea pityocampa; assembly: GCA_017165845.1. Lineage (NCBI taxonomy): Eukaryota > Metazoa > Arthropoda > Insecta > Lepidoptera > Notodontidae > Thaumetopoea > Thaumetopoea pityocampa. Next base: position 9,329 of record WUAW01009231.1, read on the forward strand.
TGTCTAATTTCCTTTCAAAAATGAATAATAATGTAATAAATAATTCGTTAGGTAGTTTTCTAATAGTTGGTGATTTGAGTGCCTCGACCCACTTACGCCAGCAGATGCTTATCACCCAGCTCTTCTGATTGATGCTAGCTTTGCTCAACTTATCACTCCTGACCCTGCACCATGTATTAGATATAACTTTGAGAAAAGTTACTTTGTGTCTATCAATCTGGAATTAGCAACAATCGATTGGGAATCAGAATTTTCTCGGAAAACCGTGGAGGAATCTACCGATTCATTTTATAAAATTATTTTTAATTTACATGATAAATATATCCCAACCAAAAATCCAACTGATAATCCATTTTCTATTTGGTATAATAAGTCTCTTTAAAAAGCTATTAGAGAGAAGTATAAATACCTAAGTAAATTTAAGATTTATGGCAATCGATCAGATGAGCACTCTTTTAGATTATTAAAAGACAGGGTTAAATCCCTGGAAGCAGTATGCTATGCTAATTATCTGATTTATACTGAAAAGTCTATTGAGCGCTATGTTTGTTTAATTTTTGGTGGGTGTTCAGTTGAATTTGGTTGTTACGTTTTATTGTTTTGCCGTATATGTCATTAAGTTTGTTGCTTTTTGGTATTATGGCGGCTCACGCACCGTACAACATCGAACTGTAGATGCGAACGCCGCACGCTCTAGTGGTGCTGTACATATATCTTCAGTATCATAATGCCAAAGAGGGCAAGACGGCATTTACTGTTCAGAAGTCTTGAACAGTAAATGCCGTGACTTTCTAGTTCGCTTACGAGACTATTTTGAGCGCGAGAACCAAAATGGCGGACCACTGTTACCGTTGTCGCAAGTGTGCGATCGAGTTGCTGACGCTCTTGGCATTGGTAGAATTACAGTCATTCCCATCAGTAAATAAAAATATGGCGAAGATCAAGCGACGTCGTAGAGGAAGATGCTGACAGGAAATTATCAACGTCAAATAAAAAAATAAAAAAGCTTCCCTGGTCACGGATATCGATGATTTCGACGCCGCTGCCATTCGTAATCATATTAATGCATATTATACCCGTGGTGAATTTCCAACCCTTAAAAAATTGAGTGCGTCTCTCAAAAACGCAGGTTTGTTCAAAGGAAGCTTGCCAAGTCTGTACTGAAAAATATAGGATTTGGATATAAAAAAGTAATAAAAGGAAAATTGTAATAGAGAGAACGGGCATTGTTCTTACCCGTATTGATTTTTTGTGGGAGATTAAAGAGATTACTGACTGAGACAAAATAGTTTTTCCCGATGAGATGTGACTAAATGCAAACCACACACTCTCCAAGTCATGGAGAGATGACAAAGCTAAATCCACTATGAAACTTCCTAAAGGCAAGAGACAAAGATTAATAATTGCATATGCGTGAACATCAGCCGGTTTTGTACCAAATTGTCTTTTGGCGTTTAAATTCGTGAAAACCACAGAATATCACGAAGAAATGAATTTCGAAAAATTTAGGGAGTGATCCCTAACCCTTTTGAATAACCTGCAAAGAACCACACAATCATAATGGACAACACTCCTTATCATTCGGTGCAAAAAGATAAAGCTCCAACAACCAGTAATCACAAAAATGACATTATTTCATGGCCGCAAAACAAAGGAGTGGAGGCCAATGAGTCAGTGCTAAAAAAAGAGTTCCTCCGATTGGTGAATATTCACAAACCTCACACTTTCAAACTATTGCAAAAGAAATGGAAGATACAGTTATCCCATTACCACCATACCACTGCCAATATAATGGGATCGAATTGCTCTGGGCTCAAGTCAAAGGTTTGTACCTTAGTGCTATTTTAAAATTTATCTTTTTATTTATAATATAATATTAAAAAATAATATAAGCAACTTTGATGTAGATGTAGCAAAAATTCATTAAGTCTCAAAATTGTTGAAGTAAGGTCTATATACAAGTATACAGAGTCACTATTATTTTTCTGAAATTATTAAGTTTTTTTATTATGATTTCCAGGTCAGCTAGACACAACACAACGCCACCTTTCACTGTAAATAAGATGCTCGCGTTATTAAATAATGCTTGTGAACATGTGTTACGTATTGAGATATATTAAAAAAATATATATTGGTTCTGTTTTGTCTATAGATATTTATACACTGTCTGTGCAGATACGGAATGTAAAAATGTGTCGGATAGTCTTGTGCGCATTTCATATCTTCTAAAAATGTTAAAACTGTAATCTGTGTGAATATTCACTAGAATAATAAAACTCTGCTGTTTAAACATAAAACATTTATTTAAAAAGAACGCTCTAACCTTCCAACATTACTTATCCCTAATACATGGAGACACTTTGGCCACCAGCAGCGACCACCCACATTAGCATGGACACCTGCGCTTCACTGGAAGGATTGCGCAACTTGACACCAGCCGTGGATATCCACCCACATTAGCATGGACACCTGCACTTCACTGGAAGGATTGCGCAACTTGCCACCAGCCGTGGATACCCACCCACATTATGATGGACACCTGCGCTTCACTGGAAGGATTGCGCAACTTGACGCCAGCCGTGGATACCCACCCACATTAGCATGGACACCTGCACTTCACTGGAAGGATTGCGCAATTTGACGCCACCCACATTAGCATGGACACCTGCGCTTAACTGGAAGGATTGCGCAACTTGCCACTAGCCATGGATACCCACCCACATTATGATGGACTCCTGCGCTTCACTGGAAGGATTGCGGAACTTGCCACCAGCCGTGGATACCACTACACGCCCGGTGGGAAGCCGGCACTTTTCGTTCAACCGCGGAACGATTGTCACCTATTTAAATTTAAGCTTTTATTGTAATTTTGAATATTCAATTATAAGTTAATCGTTTTGTTTTTTGAACCCTTCGGCTGTACTTAGCCTTCGCAATTCATGTGACACCAGACGACTGGAAGAATGTTGTTACGAAAACAAAAATAAAACATACTAGATGATTGGGAGCGTGATTGCAATTCGACATAATCTGTGACCAAGAAGTCATCATCAATCTACGAGAATGCTCCAGAGATGATGATGATAGTGACGATGACCTTGGATGCACTCCTTTCGAATAATAAAAACAGTCATTTCACAGTTTTTGTTTCATTTAAATAAAATCCATTTTGATTTGAATTCAATAAGATTTCATAGATTGTTTTTCAATTATAATCTAAAATCACTATTTGAAAAATTGTTTTATCGACAAAAAATACGGACTAGGTCGTAAGCGTGACAGCACTAAGGACAACTATCACAGAGATGAAACTATATTTTAAAAACTATAGTATGATAGTTTATAGTGTAACCCTAGCTTTTTGTGGCCCCTGAACACGTATAAATAGCGAGGCCGCTCAATATCCTTGCGAACATTGTTACATAAACTAGGATATAAATGGAAGAAAACTGAGAACAACAGAAAGGTACTAAAAGAAAGACATGAAATTCAACTGTTAAGACTAAAATATTTGAAACAGGTGAAATCTGTCCGCAATGAAGGTGTATTTTATACAAGCTTATTGTATCATTCCGAACATGTGCAAAATAAGTCCTGATCTCAAAATGATTCTAAAACAGGAATAAAGCTAAAATTATCAAAAGGACTACGTATAATTATAGTACATGCTGGAAGTGCAGCAGGATTTATATCAAATGCGTTGTTAACATATAGGACAGAGATCAAAACTGGTGACTAGCACGATAATATGAATTCAGAAAATTATCTAAAATGCTTAAGAGAAACTGATACCTAATCTTCCGAAAAACGCCATGGTAGTCTTAGATAACGCTGCCTACCATAACGCTACTCCCAAAAAATATCAACATCAAACTCCAATAAATGTGAAATGCAAAAATGGTTCACCAGAAAAAATATTACATTTGAAGTAGGTTTAAAAAAGGTAGAACTATATGACTTAATTTTAAAAAATAAAGAAAACTTTCGTAAGTATAAAGTCGACGATTTATTAAAAGATTATGGTCTTACAGTATTGCGCCTCCCACTATATCAACTTAATACAATAGAACATATTTGAGGCATAGCAAAAAATGGCGTTGCTACCCGCAATGTCGTTCAAAATTATACTAAAATAAGTCCTATTTTAAATGAAGCTTTTCAACAAATAATGAAGTTTGGACTAACACATGTCGATACGTAGAAAAAACAGAAAAGTACTTGAAATACTTTGATTTAGATTTTAGTTTTATCATAAATGTCTATGATAGGTCAGGCTCCGAATCAGATATTTATGAAATAAGTGCAAACACTGAATATACTGGTGCATTGTGTAGTGGTTTTAGAGATCTTACGATCGAAGGGTCGTTGGTTCGATCCCGGTCCCATACCACTGAGTTATTATTTGTAATTCGTGTACGGTCTACATTGTAAACACCAATGTACTTAACGGGGAAGGAAAACTTAGTGAGGAACCTACATGCTCGCATAAGTGTGTGAAGTCTACTAACTCGCACCAGGCCAGCGGGGTAAACTACGGTCTAATCCCCTCCTGATCAGGGGAGGTCCGTGCCCCTGTAGTGGGAACGATATGGACTGGGGATGATGATTGAATATACGCTTTTATTTTTTAAGAGAATGTGTTATATTTATAAGCCTTTCCATTTTTTAATTTTGTTAAATATTAATGCCGGACAGAGGCAAGACATGAGAAATTTCTTCAATTGATATTGAATTTTGTCCACAGCTTATAAAGGTCAAACAAATCTTAGAATTTTGACGTTTTAGGCAACCGAACGCGTCTTTACTGTACTACGTGCTATATGGCTTCATCATCAGAATAACGTTTTATTACATTAAATACCAGTAATTCAAATATTTATTTTTCGGCTTATTATTTTATGCCTTTAGCTATACAAATAATCCACAACTTAAAAAAATTGAAGTAGAGCATCTTTCCAGCTGATCATATTGCTCTTTCCTGATTAGCTAATTTTATCTTAGTGTGTGTGTGCATTTGCGTAATGATAGAATTAACACATTCATATTCACCTCGCACACATGCAAGTGATTAGGACAAGTAGTGGGGCGCGTCTTCATGGATTGAACTGTCTATACTGCCCCCCTAGCCAAGTTGATATTCGAAAATCGTTATTGCTAATAGAAAGGAAAAAAATGTTTTTTTTTTTGACTTTGTTCATTGTATTGTATTTACTTTATCTGTCACATTGTGTGTTTACTTGCCTAACTATTTAATATTTTTTTTGAGTTATTGGTTCATCTCATTAGCTATATAGCTCTATTTGCTTTACAATATGGCTGAAGAAGAATTACATGTTGGACTTCAACGCTTGGAAGTACAGAACGCTGCCCTTAAAGGGGATTTGTGCAAATATCAGGAATATAAGCCGGAGGTGTGCAAAGTGACAGTGAAATTATCACCGTTTTGGCCCGAAAAACCAGTAGTATGGTTTGGTCGGGTAGGTGCTCAATTTGACATAGCGGACATCACATAAGACAATAGCATTTTTAATTATGTCATCTCCCATTTAAACCAGAAGCTGGTAGTGAAAGTTGAAGATATAATTACAAGACCTCCAAGCAATGGCACACGCTACACCAAATTAAAAGAAGAGTTGATAAAAAGACTATCAATGTCTGAGGAGCAATGGGTCCGGCAGCTCATCAATGAGGAGGAACACGGTAACCATAAACCCTCACAATTCCTCCGCCACCTTTGATCGCTTGCCAGCCAAACCCTCTCTGACGACAACATCCTGCGTCAGCTTTGGATGCGCCGCCTCCCTCAACAAGTACTAGCTATTTTAGCTTCCCAAGCAGAACTTTGTTTAAATAAACAAGCTGAATTAGCTGACAAAGCCATGGAGATTGCTGCCCCTAGGAGCCATGTTTACTCTTGCACTACTCCATTGCCATCAGCTCCCATATTAGTCCGTGCTGCAGCAAGTAGATGAGCTCAGCAACAAAGTTACTTCTCTTTCCGTTAACAACCAGAGTCAACCACGCAATCACTCTTTGTTGTACAGCCGTCGTCGTTCACATACTACCACTCCTCGGAATACACCAAACATGTGCTGATACAAAAAAAGTTCAACACCAAAGCTAATAAATGCTTTAAAGCTTGCTCTTGATCTCCTCCCCAACAGGGAAACGAAAGGAACAGTCAGTAGAAGCAACAACTGATTGTGCACATCCCGGCCGCCGACTTTTGTTTCAGATCATGGTTCCAAGCAGCAGTATCTCATTGACACAGTATCTCATTGGATCAGATCTTTGCTGCTTACCCCGGCGCCTGCTGAAAAGTCGTTACGCATCGTGGTTATGAGCTCAGCGCAGCCAACCGTAGCTCGATCATATAGATTTTATATCAAAATATTGTATATTCCTTCTATGAAGACAGTATAATTTGTTAGTTGAGGTTATAAAAAAAAAGAAATATACACAACTATTCGAACCTTCATGCGGGCGTTTCATTTTAGGTTATGCGCCCAGGTAATCAGATTTTTGGCCTAAGTAGACTACTAAATCGCGATAGAATTTTATATTCAGTGCAATCTAAAACGCAGAACTGAATTTCGCCGTTAGTTTAGTCAGGCAGTAATTTAACGCGCATTGAGATATTGGTATCGAGTTGCACAGCAAAATGGCTACAAATTATTAATGTGCCGAAATTGAAAGGTGGGGAAAATTATGACGAATGGGTTTTCGCGGCAGAGAACTTCCTAATCCTGGAGGGAATGATGAAGTGCATCAAACCGGAGAAGGATGATAGCGGTACAACAGTTATTGTATCGGCCGCGGACGACGCGAGAACAAAGGCGAACTTGGTTCCCACAATCGACTCTTCTTTATACATTCACATCAAAACTATAAAAGAACTGTGGGAAAAAGCTTCGATCGCTCTTTGATGATTCCGGATTTACGAAAAGAATAAGCCTTTTGCGAAATTTGATATCAATCAGATTAGAAAACTGCAGTTTCATGACTTCATATGTCACACAGATCATAGTAACAGGTCAAAAATTGTGTGGAACAGGATTTGCTATTAATGGTGAGTGGATTGGTTTGCTGCTCTTTGCTGGATTACCTGAAAAATTTTCGCCCATGATCAATGAATACTGCTCAAGAGTTTTACTTGTTTGAAACTTTTAGACTGGGAAAGTTGTGAAAATTACTTTCATTCAACTTAAAATCTTTTTTTTAATTTAACCCCAACGTCACAAGGTCTTATTCTATGTTCTACGTTAAGAGCGCTCTATTTATTGAAGAAAGAGAAGTCATTGCAACGTGTATTTAGATGGTCTTCTCTACATTTTCCACATAGTTATCAGTGTCAAATGTGGCATATTTTTTTTTAATGAGATAATAAGAGTCTTTTGGTAAAAGTTATTATACATAAATTCTGATTATATATAAAGAATATAAAATTAAATTTTGAATGCAGAAACTATGCTTAAGTAATAATTATTTTGCAGTATACACTTCCTAACATTAGTCATGTAAGTTCAATTTTTTTTAAATTAGTATACTATTTAGATATTTAGAGGTTCCTAATTTCCAAATGAGTGCATTTTCTGTTTAGTTTATTATATAGTATAGTATAGATTGATATTGTATTGACAATATCAATCCTACTTTTCACTGTATGATGGCAAATAGTGATACAATAATACTCTTACATTTTTATGGAGAAATGAAAGGTGTGCGCACTGTCTTAACACATGGTATGCGGGAAACGTATTTATACGTTTTACGTTGACTGGTAGTAGAGTGCAAGATACGTTTTTATAGATTAAAACTATAAAAAAAACGATAAAAACTACCCTAATATTAAAACGATAAAAAATAATTAAAAAATAAAACTACACACATCAAAAAAGTCTAAGCAACACATACTATTTCAAATTATTAATCAATTATTATATCAT
>WUAW01009234.1:8126-18253 GCA_017165845.1 Thaumetopoea pityocampa
TGACAAATAATAAAACACGGTTATACAAGATTTTTATTACTGAAATGAGAATAATTTACATTGTAAAAATACACGTCACTCCAATATTATGCTAAGGTTACACTTCGGCGTTCATTTTTGGCTCTATTTCAATGTTATAACTATACAGATTCCTTTTTTAAAAGAACTTTTTTTTTTCAGGATTTAATACTTAAACTATAATGAGAAAGGCCAGTTCACATACAAGTTCATAATATTTCAGATGATGATCGAAATATTACAATAAAGTAACTATTTACTATAACAATAACTTTATTGATCATATATCTTCTCTGTAGAATAAAGAAGTTTTTTTTTAATAATGTTTATATTGTTCGACGACGTACTTTGTGAATTCTTTGAATACATCGGTTCAATTCAAAATTAAGCCTAATCTTTGGCATTTAAAAAAACGATATATTTTTTCTAAATGTGACTTTTTATTAATTTGATAAAATAAATGCAACTTTTTGTCGTAGCCGTGCGTAAAGATGAAAGATTTGCGACAATCGCATTTGGTATTTAACTAATATTTTCATCTTACAAACGGCACTAAACAACGCCTATGAAGCACTTTAATTATTTGTTATTCACAAAATAACATCAAACTGTAGTCTTGGTAATCTATCATTAACTTACCTAAACTGACTTACAAATAATTATACCTTAGAATAAAAATAAATAAACTCCAAATCATTTGTTAGAGCTTCGTTATTTTTTTTGTGCAAAATCCACACTTACGTTTATTAAAAATAAAAGCTGCATCTTTGGAGTAATTTAAACTATAACAAACACAATATTTTTTTGAGTAACTGTCGCGATGTTTAACACTTAATTAAACGATATGTATTTCTCTCAACTATTTCTCAACTCCTTATGTAGACAGACACGGGCGAAATTGTACACTTAATAGTGTTATTAATGATAACTATAATACTTCTTAATGCCATATAAAATCAGGGAACCCAAATGTTGATAGCAATTAATAATATCATCATACATACCATCACTCTAAACATCCAGACGTATACGTACGGCCATTTTAATAGGGCATATTTGACATTTCATCAAAATAACCTTACAAAGGCGGCCGCACAATATTATTAAATTTTTTCAAAGTTAAAACGGCACCATTCGACAACTTTTTTTCAGCTATTAGTTATATATTTATTTTAATAATGAAACAGAAGACAACAGTGCTGATTCTGTTGTAACAGAACTAAATTTAGTTCGTCCCTATCTTTTTCTATGCCAAATGCCAAAATTGGATAGCAAACATTTATAGCGAGTACCAACCTACGTTTCGGTCAAACGGTTAATAAAAAGTTGCATTTTTCCGTATCTTTAGTCCGTGTGTTCCGAGATCGCGGCTAAATCTTTTAATTTTGACATTTCTAAACAAAACTGACAGCACCGAAATTGTAGCTATCGCGTTTTGGCGTTTGATATTAGAAAAAGATAGGGAGGGACTAAATTTATTTAAGTTCTGTCACAACAGAATCAACAATTTACTTCGACTAATAAACTTTTATACTGACAGATGTCAAATGTAGGTAACATTAAAATGTCCCTACTGTAATCTCAGTTATGATAATAATCAAAGTTACTCTATGATATAACTGACATTTTCTTATTACCGCTGAGTATAGTGTTATGATAGTGCCTGTGGATAATATTAGCTTAGTGTGGATAATATTGACCGAGAGAGTGAAATATTACTTCGCATCATCAACCATCATCGATCCATCTACTGTCCCCCTCCAGGGCACGAGTCTCCTCTCAAGGTGAGAGGGGTTAGTTTATAGTCCACTACCCTGGCCTAATGAGGATTAGCAGACTTCACATGGCGTCCATAAAACACGCACGTATAACTCTCCTCACGATGTATGCCTTCACCCTTTGAAGCGAGTGATAGATAATTATAAATTATACTAGCTTTTGCCCGCGGCTCCGCCCGCGTGAATGTCGGTTTTCTGCTACATGGGAAATCCCGAAACAATCGTAGATTTATATAAAAAAAACCTTAGAACCATTTTTGGTTGACCTCTCGTACCTTAGCAGCGGCTACTAAAACAAGGATCAAGCCATATCTTCAATTCTACTGAACTTTTGATGAAACATGCCCTATTATTTAAGTCGGAATAGTACCTTTAACAAAATCTACCCTCTGGTTTTTGCGTGAAGCCCGAACAAACAAACAAACAAACATCGACGGATTTGGTTTCAGAAGCCCTTAATTAGTCGAGCTGCATAGTTTGATTTTAAATATGATTTTTGTAATTTGACAATTAACAATTTTGTAATAGTATAGATAGATGATTAATACGCATGATTTCGAAATATCAGAAATGCGTGCCTTGAATTCAAACTCGAAATCTACTTGACATCTATGGTCATACTACTAGGCTATCACTGCTTTTGCAAACATTTTTATCTTATATATAATATCTAGTATTACCCTAAACAAATATGGACCATAATAAAAACAATATAAGGGTCATTTTCGAGTTGGAAGATGTTTCGGTTAATGGTTGATATTAGGATTGCTCTGATAATAATACATTACCATTTTTAATAATAACATCAGCATTACTTACCCGTGTCTATATTTGGGTACTATCGGGGAACTAGAGTCAAAGAGTAGGTCATGGTACAAAAATTAAAATAAATATTAAAATAAATAATATCTGTCTTATTTGAAATAGCATAAGATACTTTATAATTTTGTACCAGAGCAAATATCTGTTTTTTTATTAAATTTATTCAAGAATCAGGAACCATCTCGAAATATCTATACGTTATTTGTATCAAGATCATCATATCATCCCACAGACGTCCACAGCTGGACATAGGCCTCCTCTAATGATCGCCACACTGAGCGGTTATGAGCCGTCCGCATCCACCGATAGCTCGCGACCTTACCAGGTCATCGGTCTACCTAGTTGGGGGTCTACGCACATTACGTTTTCAGCTTGAATACTGGTATTAAAATAGAGAAGCATACTATCATTATCATCATCATTACATCGACCTTTAGCCGCCCACGGCTGTCTTCACTTAAACGCCAACAGTCTCGGTTGGTCGTAGTTCCTGACCAATTCCTATCGTCAACCTTGGAAATATCATCGGACCATCTAATAGCTTGTCATCCGACGCTTCTGCGATTACTTTCAGATCTCCAGTCCATCCAGTCTAATGTCTATATCAATATAATAATATAAATATGTTAGTATAAGTGTGTTTGTTAGTTTTTTATTTTTCTTTTGTTAAACGAGCAACGGATTGTTTTGTAATCTCACATATAATGATGCAATAAAATAGGTAAGTGACATATGCTGCTCTTTATTCCAGATTCCATTCCTGTTTAGGTAATCCGCGCGTGAGAAGCTGCAGGTAAAGCAAATTTAAAATAATTCATAACCTCTGACCTTAGTCTAAATCTTAATCACTCCTAAATGTAATTGACAAATAAAAAAAATTGGGAGAAGCATTAATAGGTACAGCGGTAATGAATAAATGTTATCTATTTCCAACATTGACAGTCATCTCTTACTAGATAATTTTATTTTATACAATTTTTTTGTATTTTTATTTTTACACACTAATTTACATTCAAAATTATTCGAAACGAAACGATTGTGCGGTGTCAAATAATGGAAAATTATATTTGGACGGACAGAGACAGACGCTAAATCAATAAACAGTCTTAATCAAAGGAAAATTTAAAATTGTACAACTGTCGGCTAATCAAGAATTGCGCCTTTTCAATAATATTATTTTATTCAATTTAACATAATTTACCAATGGTTATTGTTAAATAAATTATTTTATAAGTAATTTTATTGGCTTTAAATTAGTAGGCAATGAAAAAAAAATTATCTTAGAACATCCGCACGCTTGCCAAATGTCAACTAGCCTTCACAAACTTCAACGGCTTGTCAACGCTCAAGCGCTTCAGGCACTGACAACATTGTACATTAATAATAGAAGCCTGAAAATATTGCCTTTAAATTTGAATGCCTGAATAGCAGAAGTCGATTCTTCTCTTGCAACCTCATCGAATAACTACGAATATATAAATAAGAATAACCAACCAGTCTAACAAGATAATTTTGTTTTAGAATAATACCACTTACCAAACATTTTGACAAATGCCTTTGGCCATCCAAATGTTGGTCCATATTTGACAAGCGTGTGGATGTACAGCAAGTGCAAATTTGCACGGTCGCTTATTAAACGCGAGTTAAAAATTGCACGAAATATAGCAAAATAGTGAAACATTTTACACTCTCATGATAACATTTTTTTTAACGCCGCTAACATGTGACAAGTAACACGTTTTATCATTTTGTTCTAATTTAGCGCTTTTTTATCAAGCGTTGTGAAAGGTGACCAGCCCCCCTAGCCATGTTGACTTTCTACAACCGTTAACACTAGTAGAAAGGAAAAAAAATCTCATTCCTGTATTTTTTTTTTGTTTTTATTAGCGTTAATGATTGTAGAAAGTCAAGTTGGCTAGAGGTGCAGATCAAATGACCATTCGGAAACTTTTTTAAATGTTATATGAAATTATGTGAGATTATTTCGCCAGTCTTCGCTCGGTTGTTGTGCTGTGCAGTTTGTTGCACACCATCGGGACAACGCAGTCGGGGGGCAGGGGGCACCGCCAGGCCGCTGGCGACGAATTATCCGACGTGTGCGCTTCGCGGATCCCACGCAACCGCCGTCGCTTCTACAAGGACTCCATTCACCCCATTCCGACACCCGGCAGTCTAGCAGTCCTGTTAAAAATATCCTTATTACCATTCTATTATTTATTTAAGTGGGTAAAATATCCTTATTACCATTCTATTATTTATTTAAGGGGGTCGGTATGTAGTTGCCGGAGCAACGGATGTAAAGGGGAGATCAATGGGGCGGAGGGGTTTTACCACGTCTACCACTATTGCATCCCGCACTGCAGAGGAGAGGAGGTGGTAAGACGCGCGTTAAGCGCACCCCCACTGACCGCTGGTACGGGTCACCGCCTAGGACACTCACGCTAATTAGTTAAAATTTCATTAGAATAATATAATAATAATAATATTTTGAACACTTTTCGCACACACATTGTTCTAGTTCCAAAGTAGGATTTCCTGTATCTTGGATATTAGACAACGATATACATACATATATATATACACACACACACACACACACATATATATATATATATATATATATATATATATATATATATGTATATATATGTATATATATATAATGTATATGTATATATATATATAAATACTATACATAAATAACCGACCCGGGACTAATTGGCACAGAATGCAGGCCCTCTACCCACTGTGCCAATCAGTCGATAATTAAATCTGAATAATTCATTTTTGTATGAATCTGGGATATTATGTACAATGATGTGTGTGGATTTATAATTTGGGAAGTAAACTCCGGCGGAGCCGCGTGTACCAACTAGTAAAAGGAAATCATGATAAAATAGAACCGTTTTGTAAAAGAGCTCTTTAAGCTATTGCATTGAGTAAATTATTTATATCTTTTTTAATTAAAACTGATACAAATTTTGTACAAGCATACTTTCTCATAACTTATAGCATAAACAAGAAACTCTAAAGAAAATGAAAAGTTTTAAAATTTATTTTACAGGAGGACTAAAAGTTTACTTAAGTTTAATACGTGGTACTTCTCGAGTAAAACTTGATTGAAGCGTTTAATTTGATATATTAACATCACCATCAACTCATCATCAGGGCAGAGATTTCCACTCATAATCATCACGCTGGCCAAATGTGGGTAGGCAGATTTTACACGCCCTCTAGAAAATCTCTCAGGCATATATTATCATTTCCTCACGATCTTTTCCTTCACCGTTTGAAAGCAGCGATAATTAATTAGAGTCAAAACTGTTCTTGTGCGGTCCTTTTTTATGCGATTTTATTTTTTTGCGATGTGTTTTTTGCAATATTAATAAAATTACGTGTTATTAGTATTTATGAAATGTCTGAATATATTTTTTATGTGTGATTTTTTCTATGCGGTCCCAATCTACCACACAAAAACAGGTTTGACTGTATTATAATAAATACGTACATGGTTTCGAAAAGGCCGAGATACGTACCATGGATTCGAACTCGAAACCTAAGATTTGGCATTCATGGTCATACCATTAGGCTATCAATTGTAATTATATTTTTTATTAATTTAATTTCTATTTGTTAAATAGTTCAAATTGAGTTTTTTAACTAATACAATTTTATATATTTAAGACAGTTACCAGGTTCAAATATAATAGACCCATAGGTATGTAATGTTATTTTTTTAAACAACCTGTTAGCATAAAAAACTTCGAATGGCTTAATTACATAATAACCAAAACATTCTGAAGAAATTAAGAAGAAAAAATCAGTCTAATAGTAGATTCGTTTAATTATTTACAAGTCTTGAAATGTAAAGTATACGAATCGACGAGAAGGCCTGTGAAATCCTTCAGATGTCAAATGGGCCGTAAGTGGAATACATTCTGGTTAGTAAAATGCAGGATATTCGTTCGATTACAGTTATCAGATTACAGTTCGTCAAAAATCTTAGAATGTAACATAGTTCGATTTCGTGTGGGTTTCTAACTAACAATTTCTTTTTTATTTAGGACAATTATCAAATTCAAATATAAGGGACTGACTACTGACTTATAAGTCAGTAGTCAGTCCCTTATATTTGAATTTGATAATTACTTATAAGTCAGTAGTCAGTCATAAGTATATTATTTTTTAAAACATCCATGACCATTCTCTCATGGCTTAATTACATAATGTCCAAAACATTCTTAAGAAATTAAGAAAAAGTCTCAGCTTGGATAATAGTGGTCTCATTTAGTGATATATAAGTCTGGGAATGCAAGGGACGCGAACCAGTGAGAGGGCTTGTGACATCTTTCAAATGTTAAATGGGCCGTAAATATACAATCTGGTACAAAATATAGGATATTACGGTTCGTCGACAATCCTATAATGTAACATGTGATAACGAGTTTCCACGTGACATGCTATATTTCTCTAGTGATTGTGTTCGATATAAATTGGTGATATATTCAGTTACACATCAGTTTCTATGGATGACGTGAAAACCAGCTAAGGGATATATGAAGATAAAGGATAGCAGCATTCAAAAAGGTCAAGTTCGTAGCACCCTTCATCAATGAAAGTATATGAATTGATGTATGAATCTGGTTGAGTCGAGAGAAGATTTGTGCAGTATTTGGCGTACTGTGGTCTCTGTTTATCCCTATGGGATACCGGCGTGAGTCTATGTATGTATATGTAAATAATATAATCATGTAAATATATACAAGCACAGTATAAATATTAATACATATATTCATTTTTGCATAATTCTTTGTACAACACGGGGACATAAAATTTTTGTAAACCATATAAGCGATATCATTATATAAATGACACATGCGAAGTATGGATTAAGTAGTGAAATATGGAGTATTGTTTAAATATAATTGGAAAATAGTAGTCTTGGGTTTTCTCAAATTAATGTTAATGTTTATACATTTTAAATTTGTTATTTAAGTAATAGACAATGTATGACTGTTTTGTGACCTCAATAAAATAAAAATAATATTACTTACTAGCTCTTTTCCGCTTCCTCCGCTCGGCCGGGTTTGTGCTGTCGCCGCGTAGCTTGCGTCGTCGCCTCGCCCTGTAGCGGCGTGCTAGGCTTCGCAGCGCGGATCGCTCGCTGGCTCTGGGGCCCGACGTGGGCAGTTCGTTCACCGAGCGAGGTTCTTCGGTCGTTTTCGTAGTCGTATTTATCCTGCTCGGAATAATTATTGGTTTACTAAATACTATTGATATTGTAAACACACAAATATTCTATAGCCAAACTTAACTGAAGTCCAAGCCTTAGATTATTTTACAAAATTAGTTATGTATTTAAAAAGCAAATCTTTCTTTGATACAGCGGCAATTTTATATAAATTTATGCAGTGCTCGGAATTTCCCTGCGAGACGGGATTCGTAATGAGATAATCCGCAGGAGAACTAGAGTCGCCGACGTAGCTGAAAGGATTGAAAAATTGAAGTGGCAGTGGGCGGGTACATATCTCGTGGAACCAATGGATGTTGGGGTCTTAAGGTGCTGGAGTGACGACCCCGAACTGAAAAGCGATATGCGGGTAGACCCCTGTCTAGGTGGACCGATGACCGGGTGAAGGTCGTGGGCAATCGGTGGATTCAGGCGCTCAGTGTGGTGATCATTAGATGAGGCCTATGTCCAGCAGTGGACGTCTGTGGACTAATATGATGATGATGATGATGCAATGTTTAATGAACCATTTTCCTTAATTTATATAGATGTAATCTTTATATATACATGAAGTTATAATAATAATAATATTTTGAACTCATACACATTGATTTAGGCCCAAATTAGGATTCCCTAGCTTGGGTACTAGACAACAATTTAATTATATAGATAAATGCTAATACATATACAGACTATATAGATAAATGCTAATACATATATTCAAGATTCGGGTACAAAAATTCGTGCTCATCGCATAAAGTTTATGTCTACCAGGATTCGTACCCAGGACCAATTGGCACATAAAGCAGGCTCACTGCCACTCATCAGTCTTCATTGATAAACTCCAAAACCGTTTGACCGATCAACATGGAACTTGACACATCTGTTTTTTCATGGAGAATATTATTTATCATATTAATTATCATTTGCTTCAAACAGTGAAAAATATCGTGAAGAGACTTGCATGCCTAAGAGATTTTCTCGACGTCGAGTGAAGTCTGCCAGCCCGCATTAGGACACCGTGGTGGACTGTTGCCTAACCCCTCTCACTCTGAGAGGAGACTCGTGCCGGTTATGATGATGATGATTATTTATAAATGAATTATTCACTTGCCAAATCAAACAACTTCACTTCCTGAAATTCAATTTTAATGTCAAAGCACCGAAAGATTGACTCCTGTATTTTTTTCAACAAAAAAAATTTCCTTAATAAATATTAAGTTCATATTACAAATGATAAAACATAAATGATAGTTTTTAGACTTTATACATATTTTATACTATTTTATCATTTTTCTCAACTTTTTGCTTTATGGAGTTAATTCTTAAGAGATTTGGCAAATTGACCATTTAAATACCACACTATATATATATATATATATATATAACTCTTGAGATATATAGAGGATTCTACACATTCAAATGAACTTACAAAGAGTAATATGAGTAAGCCCCATCAGGCGTGGTCATGGAACCCTCGGAGTATATCCTAGGGGCTTGTTCCGCGCGCTCCGCCTCTTCGGCTATGGACAGCGCCCTGTTTCCATCCAGAACGTCAATGCTGTTGTGATTCAACTTGTCCAGCTGAAGTACGTCGTATCTTCTATCGTCACTGCTCCGATGGAAAACTTCGGAGAGCTCATATTCACGCAACTGTTTAAAAGAAAATGCAGTTTATTGGTTTATCAATCAAAAATATTATAGATAAGAATAAGACTAGCATAATGAACGATAAATTAAATCCAAACTGTGAGGACCTTTCAATTAGTGCACCTAAATTTGCAATAAAGATAGCAGAAAATCGTAAAGCGAGCAAATCTGGTGCCTACCTACAATTCCTCGGTGAGGCTACGACGGATTAAAAAAGAACATATAAAATCTTTCAAAAAAAATATTCTACTCCTCTTTTCAGTAAAAAGGTTTCATCATGATAAGGCAGTTAATAATGAATACGTTTGATTGATAGTTAGGCTTCCAGACAATTGGAGAATGCAGAGTGATATCGATGGATACGAGCTCCATATATCCGAAAGTATCCAGGTCCTCGTAGCGACGGAATGTAGCACGCATTTCCTTTTATCAAAAAAGATTTAGCGCAGGAAGAACAAGCGATGGCGTGATATGTCAACGCGCTAGATTGTCCTAATTCATTGCAGAATACCATCGCTGCAACACCGGGGGTTTCAATTCACCGGTGCTACAGTAACAAGCTGAGGTGGGGCTCTTTGGGACAGGCACGTAACAACTAGGATATTGCGATTGTAAGTAAATCTATCCAC
>WUAW01009246.1:0-13120 GCA_017165845.1 Thaumetopoea pityocampa
ATATATATATATATATATATATATATATATAAAAGAGCATACAAGAAGAAATCATATGGTATATTTAAAAAACCTAACAATATAAAAACAAAATAAATATCCTCTCTGCAATGAGAGATCAGTTGAAATGATAGATTTGCACCGAGATAACAAGGCCGGTAGACTGTCTAGGGCAGAGGTTCCCAGACCTCTTTTCTCGTAGACCACTTTCAAAATTTTGCTGATTCCCTACAGCTACATTTCTAACATATTCCCAAAACTCGACAAAAAATGTGATGATTAGATCTAACTATGGAAATTTGCGTTTGCCAACGTAGACTCCTGTCGAGTCTCCCGTGGACCCCTGGGGTCCACCTGGACCACTTTGGGAACTAAGGGTCTAGAGTCGAGACTAGGTAGTTCATTGGGTATTAGAGAAATATGTTAGAATATTCTAGCTGTGTTTATTATTGTGTATATTTAGCGCATTTATTTAAAAAAGATTCAATAATATGATACACATATAATTAATACTAGTTGCTGCCCATGACTTCGTTTACGCGATATTGTTATTAAAAGTATCTCATTTCTGGATATGTATTAATTAGTACCTACGAGTTAGTTTACAACTGTTTATTCATTGTAGCGTAGATAAATATTAAATATGATTTCATATTTTCAAGTCATATTTAAATATTTTTTCCAAACGTTTTATAGGATTATATATTTAAGACTATAATAAAATCACTAACACTAAGCATTTATATTTAAAAAAAATGTTTTTAAATATCAAAACCTTGAAAGGTGTAATAGAATTATTTATCAAATTGCATTAAATCACTAATACTGTAAATTTATATTTTTATATTGAAACCTCTATTCTTTCTTAAGGCTTTATCATATAAAATCATTGTGATACTTCGCAGTAGCGTAGCGAACAGGGAAGCCTCGGGCAATAGTAGAAACACGTCGCAAACATCGCTCGGGGGTCACGCCACTGTGCCGAATTACTCGCACAAACTGATCCTAAGGAAAGCCGTTCACTACATTGGGTGGCACTTTAAGGGTTCCGTATGTTATAAACTATTAGAGTGGTAGGGTAGTTTGAATTAGTAACACTTGTAATTTCGCTGCGTACATGTATTTATTTATTTATTTAATACATACTTACAGACATACATTCACGCCGATATCCCATAAGGGTAGGCAGAGACCATAATACGTACTACATACTACATACATACATACAGTCACGCCTCTTTCCCATTGGGGTAGGCAGAGATCACTTCCTTCCAACTACCACGATCGTTTGATGTAGCAAAGTGGCTATCCGCAGCCCACATTTCGCCTCCGTGGGCAATGAGACGTGTCGGGTGGCGAACCACGACGCCGCCATTTTATAATGTTCAAAAGTATTAGTTTGTCGTTGCATTCCCAGAACGTAATGGAGAGGATAGGAAATAGGACGAGGTGGGAAAGGTGTATTGAGAAGGGAATATTGAATTTAGGTGAACTATAGGATAAAAGATAAGATACTACTATCTCGGAAGGAGTAGGAAGGGACAGTAGTAGCTCGGGGGGGCCGGGGTCGCGTACCCGTATACTTAAGTTAATTTGCCGGACATGCTAAAATACTAAGTACTCTCTAACCTAATAATTTAATAATATCATTATTAATATTAATAATGATATTATTAAATTATATTATATTATTATTAAATAAAAATAATATTATTTTTATTTAATAATAATATTATAATATAATAATATTATGGATACTTACATAAATTGATCTAGTCCCAAACTAGGATTACCTGTAGCTTGGGTACTAAAAAACGATATATTTATATAAATAAATACAATACAAAAATAGATAAATATATCCATGACTAAATTTGTGCTCATTATACAAAGCTTATCCCTACCAGGATTCGAACCTGTGACTCATTGGCACAGAAAGCAGGACACTCTGCCACTATATCAATCAGTTGTTAAACTTATACCTCCTTATTCACAAAATATTTTATTCCTGCTATAAGCTAACACGTGGTTTATCTCTTTCTATATCATTACAAATTTATTAAGACTGAAAGGGACAAACTACAGATTAGCTTAAACTACGTGTAAATATTTTTATGAATAAGGCCAATAATATTTAAATTTCCTACACAAAAGGATAGAAGGATACACAATGTATTAATGCTTGAGGCTTTCTCTGCCAGTTTATCTTTGCGTAGTGCTGAGATTAATAAAGTAGGTGCAAAGGGTTCAGGTACAAATATACCAAAAACTATCATGAGAGCAAAGTGTACATTTTAATACATATATAAGGATATATGTTATTTATAAAGATAACTATATAGTATCCGTCCCCAGTCCGTATTCGTCCCCAGTCCGTATTCGTCGTACATGAATTAGCACGGACCTCCCCTGATCAGAAGGGGAATTAGGCCGTAGTCTACCGCGCTGACCTAGTGCAGGTTGATAGACTTCACATACTCATGCGAGCATGCAGGTTTCCTCACGAAGTTATCCTTCTCCGTTAAGTACATTGGTGTCTACAATGTAGACCGTACATGAATTACAAATAATAACTCAGTGGTACGGGACCGGGATCGAACCCACGACCCTTCGATCGTAAGCAGTCAGTATGTGTCTAATACCACTATACCAGCGATGTATTTACTATATAATATACTAATGTATAATATAATAGCGTAGATTTTATCCTCCGTATTTTGTCTCATAATTCTTTCTCAAGCCATATCAAATAATGCACTCAGTATAAGTAAATATAAGTAAATGCATCTCTAATAAAGACATGGTATTAAAATATTAAAAAAAAAGTTTATTCAGACATAACAAAAATTACTTAACTTGCCACAAAAAGTGGAAAAGTGTCATTGGATAGATATTGAGAATTCAATGTGGTTTCTTCAACAGTTAGTTTTTACAGTTAGTTTTTGTTTGTAACAGTTAGTTTTTGGTTAGGGAGTACTTATGTAGTCTTTTAGCTTAATCGGCAAGTAGACTAAGTATACAGGTAAGCGACCCCGGCCTCCCGAGCTACTACTGTCTCTTCCTACTCTTTCCGAGATAGTAGTATCCTATATCCTATAGTCATTTTATAAAATTCCATATTCCGTGCTCAATACACCTTTTTCCTACCTCACCCTCTCCTTTCCTCCCTTTTCGTGGGCTTATAATGAACGTAAGGAACTTTAATGCCTTTGAACCTTATAAAAAGGCCGCGTCGTGGTTCGCCACACGACACGTCTCGTTTCCCGCGGGGGTGAAAAGAGCACTATTCTCATAGCAAGTGGAAAGAAGTGGTCTCTGTCTATCCGTTCTTCGGTAGTATAGTGATCAATACCCCGTCTGTCTCTTGGGAGACCGGGGTTCTTTTACCCGCCGGAGAGCCGGTGAAAAAGGCGTGATTATATATGTATGTAGTTTTTAACTATTCGATAGTCTTTAAATTATTCGGACGGAAGGAATTATTCTCATCAATTTTCTGTCAGACAAGATGTTTCCCGAAAACGAATACCTAAAAAAATATGTACAAAATAGATTGAAATTACTTTTTTAAAATAATAAGACTTACGAAAGTCGACGAATTTTCCAATTTATGGTACACAAGTTATAATACATGCAGTTTCGTGAAGAATAATTCATATGACCATCATACTAAAAAAATATATTAATTTATACCTTTTTACGTATGAAGTTATTTTTTTTTTGTAAAGATTATGAGACTACGGAACCCTGTGCTGTGTCTGACGAGCAAGCGAGTGTGCTTAGCCGTTTTTTATTCCTAATATTATTTTTCATTAAAAGCTTTTCGCTGTGTAGTGCCACCAAATAATATCGTCACTTCATCTCTTCTAATAATCGGCTGAATGGTACGCAGGCTTATGGGCAGATGCATTGTCCTGTGATCAAAGAATATCTACTACGATCAACAAGACGGCTGATGAGCATGAAAATACTAAGAAATACCCCTCACTGATGAGTGAAGTCGATGGACTTCAATTAAGTTGTGATGATAAGAAACCTGAAAACTTTCCCCGAGCAGGGAATTTCTTATTTTAGCTTCATTATAGCCCGATGTTAAAATTTTGCTAATCGACGTGTTAGTCCCGTTTTAGGCAAAATACACTTTCGCCTAATGAACACGAATGACGTCTGATCGGAGTGGTGTCAAAACTTCCAAGAAGAAATAAAATGTATTTTTATTGACAAATTAAATATATACTATTTTCTTTTTACTTGAAATAGAAGTAATCTCAAAGTAGGATTCCCTTTATCCTGTGTACAAGACAATAAACATATACATTTATATAGATAAATATAAATATATAGGTATATATAGAGAAATGTGTCCAAGTCGTCATCAGTCGTCAAGTTGCAGTTTTAGTAGTTATATCATGTATAGTTTGTTTTTTCTCAAACCAGTGTCTAATTTCTCTTGTACTCCATCCAGCTTCAATTACAGTTACTTCGTGAGAACCACTTATGGTGAGACCTTTATTTCTCTTTCTATTTTATTTTTGTCTCGTTTTACCCTTGACATCTGCTGGAGACTACTCTCCCTTGCCTTGTCCAGGAAAATATGCTACGGTAAGGAAATAAAAAATAATTCCAGCATAATAAAATTTTATTGCGTTACGCTGCGCAGCGCTAGGCCACGCTGATCCGGGATGAGCGGCAATCATTGCCGCCATTCGAGTGGACAGAAACCTAGGGTGGCTATTGGCATATATTTATTTTGAAGTCATGTTTCTTCTTTATTGATATTGTATTGAAATTCTTAGTAAATTTCCAATAATGCATTTATACAAACTAACTTTTAGTTTGTTTGAATATTGTCTTTATATGTATCATCGGTATATATATCATCTTCAGTCCATATTCGTCTTCTATAGAGACACGGACCTCCCCTAATCAGGAAGGGGATTAGTCCGTAGTCTTGCATACTGACCTAGTGTGGGTTGGTAGCTTCACACACCCATGTGGGCATACAAGTTTTCTTACGAAATTTTCCTTCTTCGTCTAGTACACAATGTCCACAATGTAGACCGTACGTAAGTTTGAAAAACCCAGTGGTATGGAACCAGGGTTTGAACCCGTAACCTCTCAATCGCGAGTAGGATATTCTCACCCCCAGACCACAACGTACTTTATATACAGTGCACTCTATTATCTGTAACATCTTATTAACCTGTACTATGAAAATAAATGACAACCAATAGAAGTTTTCCGGAATGAAGTTAACTTCTCCGCATAGTCGTGCGACACTTGTCAACAACTGTCTAAGCGTAGTAGCGTAGTAGTTAGTAGTAGCGTAGATGTAGTAAAAATCCGCATATGGACGATAAATAATATATTGATATTCGTTAAAATAAAGAATTCCTTATTTAGAGCAACAAAAAAAATATTTTAAAAGTACTGTAAGCCACATCAGTTACAGAATTTGCCAATTTCAATAGTATAAATATTTATTTCATTAGTATTTTATTAGTATTAGTAAGCCAACCTTCGTCGGTTAACCTCGGTTTTATAAAATTCCTGTCTGGCAGTCCCTGTCTGACCCTGTCTGGTAGAGCGCGTCCGTGGGCTGGTATGGTGATAATGATGAATTTATTAGTACGATGGCAAACCCCGTAATGTGTGATTCAACATCTCATCACCTTCATTCAATCCATATTCGTTCACGATACAGCGGTACGAACCAGGAAGAAGATTAGGCCATAGTTTACCACGCTGGCCTAGGATGGGCTAGTAAAAGTGTGATTATAAGAATTTAAATACAATATTAAGAAAATTTATTGATTTTCTCACCACAATATGAAATACAATATTAGCTCAATGCTAATTGGTGTTTACAATAATTATATTTATGACAAACCAACTTTTGCTCGCAGCTTCGCCCGTGATGATGTCATTAAATACATGTCAGAGTAAGTTGAAAATACTATATTTTCTATGCTTCGGGAACAAATTTATTTTCGGGATAAAAGAGACTCTATGTCTTCTCTGTACCCCTGATAATGTGTGTACAGAATTTCATAATGATCGGTTTGAGTAGTTAAGGTGTAGTGTAGGGTTGTTTGTATGTGTAACAAACAAACAAACTCAGATTCGCATTTATAATATTTGTATTATCTGGTACTACATAAACAAATACATAAATAGCAACGTACAAAATGGAAACACGTAAAGTATTGAACAGTCAATTCGGGGGCGCGGTATCTGAGTTTTCACAAACTTCCAAGACAATATCCCCAGCGTTTTCCACTCTAATCTTTCATAAACCTCGCTCAGCTTTTTAAAATCTTATTCAAACTTTATAAAATAAGTGGCGTCCCCCTCTGAAAGGGTCTGCGCTAAGGTTATTGTGTAGCCATCTGTGACAAGGCCGGGACGCCATGGAAAAGACATATTTTTAGATTTAACTCGTAAATTACTTCAATCCAATTGGTTTACGCTCGTGTGAGAATTAGGAGTGAACTTTTATTCGCCGATGTGGTCGTTTGCGCTGGGAGGGGACCGCGAGACTCCATCATGACTTGTTATTTGTTGTCATATAATATGTTTATTGGAATATAATTTTTATTAATGTATAAAATAATAATTAAATGGATAAATAAATCATTGAAATACTTAGAAATTAAAGTATTGACATATTATTTGTTTAAAGTTCAAATATATTTATAAAAGCCACAAAAAACGTATATATTTAAGTATATTGCTAAATATAGCGTGAATATTATTGTAAAACAATCCTAACAATCGATGAAAGTGTATGAAAATATGTATGGATGTGGATGAGGTGACAGAAGTTTGTTAAGATCGTAGTATGTGGCGAACTGTGGTTTCTGCCTACCTTTATGAAATACCTATGTGAGTGTATGTTTATATGTATGTACTCCTGATGAATCGACAATTGGCAAATTTTCATAGTTTAACTACAATTTTCACACTTAGCAGACGTCTTGTAGTTCACAGTAAATGTTTGTTGATTGATAACATTACGTTGCTACAAAATATCACCCAGATATCTTCTGAACTGGTTTTCTTGGCATCCATGTGAAAAGTGGAAAAATATCCTGAATACACTCTGTTGCTCTGATTTTAAGGGCACAGCACTGAACACGGATGGGACTCACACCCAGTATAACCACTGGACGTCCACTTCCATGCCCCACACGCGTCATCGTATGATGCGCGTGAGCATTCATGACCAAAGCTGAGGCGGGCATAAAACGAAGACTGCGTTAATAAAAAAAGAAACAAACATATTTTTTACTTCGCCTTATCGAATTGAGTGTTTTAATGTTTCCGCAATTAATTAAAATATTTTAAAATGTATCAAATCTTTTTTTTGTGTATGATCATTAGGTAAATATCTACAGTCGGAACGTAGATTACAATCATAATATAGGCAGCATGAGCGTCGTAAATATTATAAGTCTACAAAAATGATTTTGAACAAAACTATTAACGAACTTAATAATCATTTAAATATAAATACGTTCAAATATAAATCATACGACCAGCCTGAGTCATCGTTCTGGCCTAATAAACACTTTTAGCCTGTCACAATCCTCAGACGACACTCGACATGCAACTAACCAATTTAAAAATTATGTCTTTCTTTATTAAAGTGGTAATAAATTAATTGACTTTCATAATATAATATTACGAGGCCGCTATAAAAAGTGTCTGTCACCATAATTTTGGACACAGATTGTTGCGCTTATGCGTCGGCTTTAAAAGAAGGGGTTGACGACCCCCCTCTTTGCTCGATTTTCATTCGTCACACACACGCCGTCAAATGGAAGTTTAATTTTTTAAAATTGGATTTTTATTACCATTTCGAACAGAACGGAAAGTGGCAACACTGATATGTAAAAATTGGACGAGCACAATTAATAAGAATACAAATGCTAATGACCTGTCATCGCGATAAAAAAAATCGTATTTTAACACATTTTTTTGTTAATCTCATATTATTTAATAGGTATATTGACTGTATACGAATGTAAATTATATCCATCGAAACCAGATGCTGTATTTCCGAATATATCTTATGATTGTTATGATTTGAATACCTACAGGCAGTCAGCCCAGAAAATGCACATGATCTGATAAATAAACCAAAATCAGTTGCTGGTTTTAATTAAAAATGTGTTACTATAATTAAAGCTACATTATTATCAACATCAGCCCCGTAGCCCGTATCGATTTCTATAATTCTTCTGTCGGGTTCATAGACGTGGTTCGGATTGGAATAATTCCGAAAACTCGAGAGCCTATTTATACGCGCGTTTCCGACAAGCTCATGTTGAACACTGAACAAACTGTAAACGGCCACACACACATTAATTACAACGGTAATCTTCTTTGATATATATAAAAAGACCGCCACTGGAGCTATTGCCTACCGCCATATACCATATTGATTGGCATTGTAAAATTATGGCCATAAATCGTGGCTACACCTAGGTGTTGTTATAATTATGGTCATAATTATTGCCATGTCGCGGTAGAGTGGCCGTAGCATAACAGTCGACTATAAATATAGTGTATGATAAGGTTAAGAAATGATGGACTATGTGACTATATGCCTGACCCGTTTCTTTCTATCGGGAGATCGATACCTTGCAGTGGGTGAATAGATCGCTTGATGATGATGAATATAAGGAAGAATTAGGAATAAAATAAATCTACTAAATGAAATGGCTCAGAGTGGAACACAAAACTTGTTTCACGTAAATCGAAAAAAACGCCATTTATCAAAAGTGTAATATTAAATTTTTCTGTTTGTATTCAATCATAACACATTACCTATGCATTATGCTCGCCTACACTCAATATTGTTACTTACACAAAAATAGATTGAGGGATTGATTGAGCGATAAATTCCTTATTCAGTATCAATAAGTTTATTTTATTCATTATTTTCATCACATTTATGTTTCCAGTTTAGCTTATTAATTTATTTAATCAGGTATTGTAAAATTGTATCACAAATCCCCACGGGATAGGCAGTGATAGTGTAATAAAATTACACTAAATATAAAATTTGTATCTATATATTTTAAATCTACCATAATTCCCTTAATTCACTCCGAATCGGCGACCTCGATTATACTATCCGTCGAGCACTTGCCGCCGTCAATATTCTAAGCATTTTGAAACCAATTGCTCTCATTCATGATGACGGTAAGAGACTTGACGGAATGGCACCTGGAGAATGGGAAGGGCTTTAATGTGAGATGCTACTTGCATCGAAACTCTGGCACCGTCTCCTCTTCCAGAGACAGTCATTGAGCCGGTGGCGCGGCTACCGGTGCTGAGTTCCTCAATTGCCGCAAATATTTTTCAATCAGCACAAATTACATTTATGAGGCATTTGAAGTAAAACTTTAGGGCCTCGGGGAGCAGGAGCTCACAGAGTTTTCAAAGAGATCGCGGCCCACCTGGTCAACACAACGCAATCAGAACGCTGGCCGCTATTTGGCTCAACATTTAGCATTAGCTGTACAACGAGGAAATTCAGCAGGCGTTATGGGCACCCTACCGACCGACAAGAGTGCAGCTTTCTTAGAATATTTATAGTTTTAATTATTGTTTTAATCTTACTATCTGTAAATAAATACCTAAATGGTGAATGCGCAATTATATTTATTCATCACAAGCCTAGTTTATATTCGTCCCCACTAAAAGAGCACGGATCTCTTTTAATCAAAAGGGATCAAACCCAAAAGATCTCTTTTAATCAAAACCTTAGTCTACCACGCTGGCCTAATGAGGGTTGGTAGGCTTCACACACCCATGCAGATTTCCTTACAAAGTTTTCTTTCTCCCTTGAGTACATTGATGTCAATATTGTAAAAGGTACACTAATTAGAAAAAACTCAATGGTACGGGAGTGGGCTCGAACCCATGACCTCTTGATCGTAAGTACCACTAGACTAACAATGTACTTTTAACATTTTGCTTTAAATATAATTATCATCAGAGATTTTAAGGTTATTAAGCACCTTGAATAGCGTGTACGGTATAAATAAACGAAGGAAAGGGGTAAATTATCTGTGTACAGCTTTAATAACGGGGTGAAGGCACCTTCGTAATCTACTAGATCATTTCTTTCAAATTTGCACCGTTATTTTAATAGGATAATTGGTGGTTCGGGGTGAAGTATCGCTCATTTACCCCGTTAATAATTCTACGTACCGTTCGTCGATCGTGTATCGTTTAAATTTTAATACGAAATTAGGGCTGTAACTATACGTTACATACAGTACTCAATTGTGGGTTATTCAGTAGGACGTATTAATTGACTGTCATGAAGTGCTATCCGCGAACTGGTAAGTGTTGCTATTATGACCATGTACCAGAGAATAAAGTCACGGAGATAAGCTGAATAGTCTAACGCATTGCATTTTAAAGCGCACTTCTATCTCTTAGCGTTATTATTTTTAATCATGGTTTTCTGCACATAAATTAGTCTACTATTGCGTCACTGTAATCAGAAATTCCTGTCCTGAGTATTTGCCCTTAGAGAGCATATTTGCTGTGTGGCGTCGGCATTATAACAGCGTAACTCCATACAACCAGCTAAGGGCTGTACCAGGTTAATGGACAGCAATTTTATCCTGTTATTCAATCAAAATCTACTGCGATCTCCGAGACGCTTGTCAGGCGTGGAGATTATGGCAAATACCTTATTTTTAAGGAGGAGGCTAATGTCCAGCAGTGGACTTCCACGGACCGATGATATTGATGATAATAAAAGAAAGTCCAGTGAAAGTTATAACTATTTGTCATTTTGTGCAAAATTTAGGCATGTTTTTTTTCACGTAGTTCCGAGAAGGTCACAAGTCAGCGAGTCGGTTCAGTGAAGGACGACGATTCTTCCTTACCATGCTGTTTCTTTGACCATGTTCGGCAAAAAAAAAACAGTGGATACATTATGCCTTATTTGCATATAGAACGTTGCCTTTAAAAATTAAAAAAAGACGTTTAGGAGCTAATTGTTTAGAATTATCATATATAATATCACTGACGACGTTCTCTCAATTGGGAACGAACCCACATCCACTGGAGCGCCGCGTCCTGTTTTTTACCACGCAATAGGGTCATCGCGCGGCGTATGCGCACGCCCACTTTCAACAAATATATTTTGTATTATATCTTTAATTACATGTCTTTAATTAGTTGAATTATAATATAATAAAAGATATATTACACTTTGTTATTATAAATACAGATAGTTAAAGAGCAAATGTTAAAATATTGTATTAATGGGAATCATCTCACTAAAATTACCTAAAAAGCTAATAACGCTACCTATAATGAAAAACTAAATAGTCTATTATTGTTTAAGTATATTTTAAGTCTCTAAAAACCAAATTTAATCAGATAAAATCGTTATTGTTTGAAACAGACTTTTTTTGTCACTCGGTCTCATTTTAATTCTTTCATTTTTCCGGCGTCTTTTAACAAGAAATAAGGGTAGCGAAGGGGATACACTGTACTAGGAGCTAACAAGCTTAGTTTTATAGCTTATATCGCTATAATAAATGTCTTGTACTTAAAATAGAAAAAAGAAACATTTTAAAATCGGTTTTGAAATTACTGCAACGCCCAACCATGTACGAACACACACTGCTGCGTGTTATTTGCGATTATTATTACTTAACAATACCCGAGTGTTTTTTTTTTTTGATAACTGCAATATCCAAATGCATCATAGTATTTTTTATATTCCGTTTTTTTTTTGTGGGCCACAAATATTTTAGGCACAGTGAACAATAAGTATTGGTGTAAATTCTGCTATAAAATAGCTAAATTTAGTTTTTCCTACAACCTACATGTGTCTCAAAAGGCACAAAAATGTCACATTTTGCATATCTTTAATCGGCATATTCTGAGATCACGTTTAAATTTGTAAGTAGAATTTAATTTTGATGTATCTAAACAAACCCGACAGCGCCAAAATTATTGCTATCTCGTTTTGGTGTTTGGCATTAGAAAAAGAGAGGAGAACCGAAATTTAGCTTGTGTTGCATCAGATTTTTTTTTTTGTGTTTGACACGATTATGAGATTAGACGTCACCTTATTTTAAATCTACGGTTACAAAATAGTACATCGGTAGCTGCAGTGTTTGGGTTAAACGTTTGTACGGTATCCCCATTTCACAGATATAAAAAACCTAACAAGTTAGTTTTCCGCAGTAACGCCTATATTAAAATCCAGTTAATATTTATTTATTTACACTTGATAAGCTAATAGTATATAGGCAGCCAATAGCTTGATATATGTCAATTCCTTAAAGCGGGATTCATATTGCAGTGTTGCCGAACAAACGAAAAGTTTAACAGACGGTGTCGGCGAGTCCGCAAGCCTTGATTTAATCGAGTCTAAACCAGCGTACGTTGCGGCGGAAAGTTTGCGACATTCTCAATTTGATGAGCACAGAATAAAATCACTGCAAAACAATCCAGCTTCAACAAACTCATCTATTTCTTACTAGTTTTTTCATACTGGAAAGATGTGGTTCCGGCCTACCCCAACTCTTCGATAGTATAGTGGTCAGTATCCCCACCTGTCACACGGGAGATCGGGGTTCGATTCTCCGCCGGAGAACCAGGGAAAAAGCGTGACTGTGTGTGTTTCTATGTATATAGATTTTTAGTCTACACTATTAAAGAAAAGGTGTAGAGTCCGTCTGTTTGTAATCTCATCGTGGCTTATTTTCTGAGCTGATTATTTTTAATTTTGGTGATTTAATTTTTACACAGTATCATATGTTCTCTTATACACATCCTTTAGTTTGGCATCTACTGCTTAAAAATTTAGATAGTTCAGTTTCAATTTCAGTCACAATACTCGTATCAGAATTACCGTACGTTCCACGGTACCTCAATGTGTAGAACCATTTATTTACTCAACTATATGAGTTACATAATGCCCCTGTTCTTCATTCTAAAATACATTGTTTTCTTGAAAATAATTTAATTTTGCCTTTAAATAGTTTATAACAGATATATAATAACTTATAAATACATACACTCACGCCGATATCCCATAAGGGTAGGCAGAGACCATAGTACATACTACATACATACA